>BJBW01004572.1:0-187133 GCA_004320125.1 Scolopax mira | reverse complement strand
TTAGCCCTTGTTCTGTCATTGCTGGCCTTTGTGAACAGACTGTCCCCAGCCTTCCTGTAGCCCCCCTCAGATACTAGAAGACTGCTATTAGGTCTCCCCGGAGCCTTCTCTTCTCCCGGCTGAACAACCCCAGCTCCCTCAGCCTGTCCTCGTGGCAGAGGTGCTCCAACACCCTAATCATTTTTGTGGCCCTAAAACGGGATTAATAATAATAAATGGTGTGTTGGGCTAAATTTTCTATTATGCTGCCCCCACACCTGGTTAGTCAAGTAGTAAGTACAAGGAGAGCATCATAGACCAAGAATGTCAGCAGAAACAAGTTTGTGGTTCTTCATGTTGGCTGTGTGAACTTCTTTGTACCTTCTGGGTTGTAAAGAAAGCCAAGTGACTGAGAATTAGGATTAGTAAGTGATACTTAAATGCTTTGTGTGGAGCTCATTTGCTAGGAGTCCATAAAGAGATTTGTAAGGTGTGCAGGAGTAACCCATCTTGCCTTTAGAGTAACTAAGCATCTTATCTGGTGTGAAGAGCATTTGTCTGTGGAGAGAGTGCACAAGGTACCTGTTGACTGCTTGCTTTTTTTTCATGAAGTACAGCTTCACAAATCATTGAAACTCCCAGTGTGACTGGTAGTGGCGAATAAAATATTCTTTCTGTCAGGAATGGGTGGAATGATAGAAGCCCAGAGATGGATAGAGGGTCGGTTGTTGTGTGGAATACATGGCTGTGCCTGAGAAACAACATTAAGTAAGGAAAACAAAGTGAATATTATTCACTGTTGTGTGATAGTGGCAGGAGGACACATACACCATTATGATAAAGTGTTATTGTCTGCTGATGATTTATTAATAAAAAGGATAGCTTATTGTTTTATTTTTGTTGAATAAAGCTATTTATGGTATTTGCGATATAAAAAAGACTAACAATTCACTGTTTGCCTTTGCCAGCCTTAGATATAAAGTAGTTCCTTTACATGATTCTCTTTCTCATCTTTATAAACACCATCAACATGACATATCTTTCTGGACAAGATGATAATATAATTCACATGGATAAATCCAACCTGAAATCTGTCATTTGAAATAGCGAGGGGTGTTAACTACTTGATACTCTATTAACAGATAATCAAACTAATCCTTTCCAGGAAACTGACAAACAGCATCTCTTCTGTTGGAAGACTCTTTAACAAAACTATGTCATATATGCCTATGGATATCCCCAATAACTGACCTAAGTATATAAAATATAGGTCTTCAGAAAGCAAAACAACATATTTTTTGAACTGGTTTTGCAGAAATCTTGGCTGTATGTACAAAGGGGCTTATCTAAATTAAGTTTTCAAGGCTTTAAAATCTTGGAAGAGGTAACAGCATTGTGTAGGTCCTATCCAATAAAGATGAGATTTCAGTTTGTTACTAGGAGATGAGCTGCTTATTCATAAATGGTCATGACAGCTCACTGGTCCCTTGACAGGACGCAGCCTGAAATTTATTTTTTTTCCCCCAAGTTTTAAAGCACTCTCATGTATTGGGCATTGCCACTGCTTGTTGCAGTGCAGATTGTAATTCCTGTGCAGTTTCTCTTTATGGGACTCGTACTAAATGTTTTCTTAAGTGGAGAATGACACTTAGCCCAATTTATTGCTGCATCTTTGTACCCCACAGCACCCGAAGAGGAAGAAAGGAGGGGAAAACAGACTTTATTGTAATTCTCTTTCCTCTAGGACAGATAGGGAATGTTTGCCTGTTGGTATTACATGTTTTAAACTGGGGGAAATAAAGGACAAGCTGTTTTAGCAACAGAAAGTACAATAGCTATGCAGTAATAGCCACTCTTAAAACTCACTCTTTGGTTGTGTTTGTGTAGAGGGCTATAAAAGCTAAGAAAGAATAGGTCATTTATAACTACTCACATGCCATGTCTATTAGTTTTTGGCTCCCTCTTGAGTAGTGTAACAGTCATACTGATGCTGATGGGCAGCAATGACACCAAGCACAGTATCTTACCTGTTATTTTTCCAGACATTCATTTATTTCTATTACTGTTGACACAGTAACGTACTAATTTCTACCCACTGAGTTTTCCTATGTTCTTTCCTCCTACATTAGTGTCTGCACTGAGGCTTTTTGTGCTTGATCTGATCCAGAGAGGAAGTATGGCATTCTTTTTTTTTGTCAAATGAAAGCACAGTTCTTTCAGTAAGATTTTTTTTTTTTCATTTTAAAACAAAATAAAAATACTACTCCAGTCATGATAGCACTTTAAAACCAGGCATCTTTGGCTGGTTTTGCCTTTTGGAGTTTGTTTTCATTGATGCTAACTATTATGCTCTTAAAAAGGAGTTTGAATATTACAAACTGTTTAGACAAGAACAGGTACTGTGGGAGAAAAATGAAATAAATGTCATGAATGCTGAAAAAATACTAGCAAAAGTCATGTTCCTTGTAATGATGTGTTTATCCGTCCCATGATAAAGATGGTGAACTCCTCTAGCCTGTAAGGAATCCAGAGGATGCTAAGATGTCTGTAGTAGTACTGTATTAACATTTATAAATTGGATAATTAGCTGACAAATCTTTGAAGAAATGACCAAGAAGCTGTCTAGCCTATTAACACTAATTTTTAAATTAAAAATGAAAAATTGCAGATAAGTGCCTAAACCAAAAGAACACGACTATGCCCATGTTCAGAAAAGGTCATTTAAGGTGACCTAGGTATCTGTGTGCCAGTTAGTCTGATTTCATTCTTCTTCCCCATCCCAGAAATTAATTCAGTTAATGGAAAGTAAGAGATCATCAGTACAATAGGGATTTGACAATAAAAGTATTTTTGTAAGAATTTATAGCTGACTCTAGATTTGCTCATGTTGAAATGACAAGTGAATGGGAAATTCTGGAGAAATGTAATCAATTGGTCAATGTGGTCTGTATAAATGAAGTCCATTTTAATGTTGCCAAAGGTGCAGGCTATAAGTTACAAGAAAAAGCCGACAGACCAACATGGGAATGGAACAAAGGAATATGTTTTGAGTAGCTGTGGCTTCAAGAGTAAATGGAACAAAAGGCAAGCAGCTTAGCTTGAATTTTTGGTATGAAATCCTACAGAGAAAGACCTACGAGCATTTAGATTTATAAATGGGAGTTTTGAATATGGGGAGGAATGTATTTCTGTTTAAGTCATTAATAAAGGGTCACTGTTGGTATGCTGTAAATGTCCTGGCAATCATGTGTTTAAAGGTATGGATAAAACCAGCAGAAATGTAGAAGAATTGCAAAAAACTGATAGTTATGCTGCCTGGATACATGAATAGTCTGTTTGTTGTATATGACTCAGTCCAGATATGTCTCTGGAAGAAATGTTTCACTTAAATACTACTTATTAACAGAAACACAAAGGTGGCTTCGTAATTTTGCTTTATTTTATACAGAAGATCAAATGGCTGCCTCCGCCTTTTAGATTTTTTGTTTGTATGGCATAAAAGAAGGAAATTTGTTCTTCTTTCTGGCCCTAGGATCTATACATTATGCTGCAGGAGTTTAGGGTATTTATCTGACCATTTTTCAAAATAAATGTCTGGGTTTTCAAGTGCCTTGCCAAATTTATGCAACTATGAAGATTTGGTGCTTACTAATTTATTGCTCGTAGCTTTTGTTTGCCACGTCATTTTCTGTCAGAACTTGGTCCTAATATCTATTAGCTGTAGATAACCTAAATATGTCTGTAAATCTGTGAAAACAAGCCAGTTCATCCATCTAAAAAAACCTAACGACCTAACCAAACCAAACAAAACCCCCCAAACCACAAAACATTACTCACTTTCATCAGGTACAATGTAATAAAACATCATACTTCGCATCTGACATTGTGTAAAGCATACATTTTTGAAGATGTAAAAGCTCTGATTTTTTTTTTAAATTACTTTTTCTACACTCTCTCTGATTTTTGCATTGTAATCTGTTACATCATACCAATGGGAGAAGGGAGGCTGTGTGTATAATGACTGCACATAGTGTGAAACAATATGTAATTTAATCTCTGTTTAACCTTTTTTGTAAAGGCAAATACTCTCTAAAGGGGACTGATAATGTCTGGCAAAGTCTAAAGGGGGAAATCAAGTTTAATTCAAAATGGAAAACCTGGCAGCACATTCAAGAGAAACACGAGATAGAGGGAATAACTGAGAAAGAAAGTAGAAATTGATACAGTGTAAGCACAGAGCTGAAGGACAAAAAAGATGACATGGCAGAGGAAAATATATAGGAAATTAAGGAGATATTTGACATGAGTGAAGAATGCATTAGGAGCAGGTTTTACCAAAAAAAGTCAGTGTCAAGAGAGATTAATAATCAGAGAGTGTAGGTAATTCTTATTGCATGAAAAGGATTCTCTTAGGACTTGTAAGTATGGCACAAACAGCTTAATTACTTGACTTCAGAACTGTTTCTTAGGGTTCTTAATACACGTTTTCCCTCATAAAAACCACAGAAAGACTGGATCATCCGTTGGGTTGGGACCTTCAGCAATGTAATGCAGTCTGTTACTCAACGCAGTAGAACAACTGGTACTGGCAAAATGCAAAATGCTAAGGATCACTGATTAATAAAATAATTTTTTTTTTTTTTTTTTACTATTTTCTTTGCCTGAGTGTGTTTGGCTACTAAGGCATGTTAAGAGGCTGATGTATTATGGTCAATTCTAGGAGTGAAGAATATGTTCTGGAGATGAGAAAGCGTTCTTCCCTTGTCAGATTACCCAAGATTGTCATCGTACTCCTGTTCCTTATAACTACAGTCTTGGCACTCCCTCCATGGCCCCTGGTTAATTCTTGTCTTTTTTAACTTTCCATTCATTCCCTGTCCTTCCTCCTCCTGATGATGTTTGTTTCTTGCCTTCAGCTCCTATTGATGCTCTCTTTCTTTACAACTTCTCATTGTCCCTTTACCTTGTATGAGCTGGGGGACGGGAAGCCCTGTCTTTACTGGTGAAGCTCCATACCCTCAATGGTGCTTTAATCTGGTTTCATGATGGCCATTCAGATTCATCTTTCTCCATTCCCTTTTCCCACACTCTTTAAATCAATCTTCCTTGCTGCCAGCAACTAGTGAGAGAACATTTAAGCCAGATGCCAGACATTGTCTGTGCTCTCACATCTAGATCCCTGGGCTGCAGTAGATCCTGCAGAAAGAAGAAATTACATGAAAGAAGAGTCTTTTAAAAACCCACTTACATCCTTGGAGCATGCTTAGGCGTGAGTGATGGTGATTAGTGTGTTGTGCAAATTCAAGATTGTCGCATCTAATCCTGTGACAATTTATTTACAAAGGTAACTAATCTGGCAGGTTAATACTGCTGGTGCAGGGAAACCTACCGTGTACAATCAGAGATATGAAAAGAAGGGAAGATAAAACACAAAAATTATCTGAGCTGAAAAAGCAACTTTCTAATAATAATAGAAGAGAAAATAAACTCAAAACTGTCATGGGTTTTGGCTCAGTTAGGATGAGAAACAGTGCATTTTATCTCCCTGGAATGATCAGATCAAGGAGGCATTTGTATGCCAGATTTTCATCACAGTTATTCTGAATTGTAAGTGATCTGTGATGTTGGCTGACTGGTGTAAAGTGCCTCAGATTTGAAGGCCCTTTAAAAATGGAGAATGTGTAACTTTTCTACTCAGATGTGCACAAAACCCATGCCAAGGAAGCTGATATGACTATTGAAGTGAATGGAAATTATGCAGTTTAATTGAGGTGTTATTAACCAGTGCCAGGTAGTTTAAATGTGATTAGCTGGTTGTCCAGTGCATGCCAAATTACTATGTTTAGATCTTCTACAGCAAAAAATTTAAATATTTTTAATAAGCTAGTATATGCACAAATTTTGTCATGTGGATTTTTCAAAAATACCAATAGTGTGAAGCCAATGAATATTTCATTAGATCCTAAGATGCCTCAGTCAACAGTAACTAGATTCCTCACATCTGTTGTCCAGGAAAGCAGTTTTGGAAAACTTTAGTAGCAGATAAAGATAGATATTCTGCTTGCAAATCTTTCCCTGCTGATAGTAGAAAACCACCATAGTATTTATTATCCTATATCTAAGAAGCAGCATTTGAACATATAATTGCTAATTTATAAAATGTAAATAGGGAAAATGGTATTCAACCAGATAATATCTGTTTTATCTGCATTTAACTGATGCAGTTTAAGTATTTGTCTGTTTATTTTTCTATTCATTTGTAGACAGGAGATTGTAGTTGAACAGTATGATCAGATAGGGATAATGCTTTTCAGTAAAACTCTTAACTTGGGAACTTCCACTAGGGTAGTTTTCTTACGTTGTCTAGTCCATCCAGATCAGTTGATATGATGGGATAATTTCTTGCCATCATTTTGCCAGTGCTTTATCTGTCCCTGTATTCAGTATTTGAAAAAACCTCACCTTTATACTTATCTCAGAACAGTCCTCAAGAAAAGAGGAGATCTGGAGACTTGAGTATGTTAATGGACCTGTGCAGCCCTGTGGGCTTTACTGAGCTTTTTGTTTCAGAAGTAGAATACAGAGCGCAGTTACAGCTTTTTCCTTGAAGTTAGCATCATTCTGATACACTGCATTAAAATTTTTTTACAAGCAGAATCTCTGAATCTCTAGACAGAGATACTGAGGATAGCTAGGCTTGTGTAGCCATGATGATTAGAGGCAACTGCTGTATCACCTAATTTCATGCATCATCTGAAACTGGACAGCCTTTCAAATTGTCAACAAAGGCATATCTTTCAGGGAGGTATCAGGTTTCAGTTTGATTTTCTTTTATAAAAGTATTTCTAGAAGTCTCATGTGCAGTGTTACTGGCCAAAGAAAATGTCAGCCTAGTCTGCATGTTTTGAAAACTAAGGGAGTTCCAGAAAATCTCTTCACAAATGCATTTTTCTTTTAGTGCAATAAATCTTTAAAGGGAAGAGAGAGGCCTGCATCAGAATGAGTGCAGGAGGCAGAAGTCATAATGTTCATAAGTGTTGATTTTCTAAGTTTGCTGAATTGCTTATAGGTAGGGTTGGTTTTTTTTCTTTTGGTATGGGGTTTGTGGCTTTGGGTTTGGGTTTTGGTTTTTAGTTTTTTGGTTTTTTTTTTTTAGTAGAAGGACGCATTTATTGGACCATGAAAGGAGTAAATCAGCAAATTATGTAATACTTATGGATAAAGGAGTATCTACTTTATCCTGTTGTTCTTGAGAAACCAGAATTCTCATAGCACAGGAGGGTTCTCCAGCAACAGTTGCGTGAACAGAAGTAACTGGTCCTACACTTCCCTTAGGGTGAATTTGGCAGCGTTTTAAAATTTTGGAGACTGTTAGAATTAAGGAACAAAGCCCAGTTTCTTTCTCTCTGCCTGTATAAATCTTCTGTGTGTAAGAGTTGCATGTCTTACAGAAGTAGAGTAGCTGAAAAGGGCCATAGAATCATAGCATTGTCTGGGTTGGAAGGGACCTTTAAGATCCTCTAGTCCAACCATCAACCTAACCCTAAAACATCACTAAACCATGTCACCAAGCTCTATAGGCCATGAAGATGATCAGAAGGCACATCTTGCTCTGAAGGCAAGCTGAGTTCAGCCTGGAGAAGGCTCTGGGGAGACTTTTTGCAGCCTCTCAGTACTTAAAGGGGCTACAGGAGAGATGGGGAGGGACTCTTTATCAGGGAGTGGAACGATAGGATGAGGGTTAGCAGTTTTAAACTTGAAAGATGGGAGATTTAGATTACATATTAGGAAGGTGAGAGTTTTGAGATACTGTAACAGGTTGCTCAGAGAAGTTGTGGATGCCTTTTGCCTGGAGGTGTTCAAGACCAGGCTGGATAGGGCTTTGAGCAACCTGTCTAGTGGAAGGTGTCCGTGCGCATGGGAGAGGAGTGGGAACTAGATGATCTTCAAGCTTGCTTCCAACCCAAGCCACTCTATGATAAATCTTCTCTTGCTGAAAGACTTTCAGTTTTTTAGAAATGTGTTGTTCATCAAGTACTTTGGTGATTATTAAAGTTCACTAAAGACAGCAAAAGTACCTTAACTAAGGCACTATCTTTACTGAATCTGCAAATATTCTTTCCTTGGACATCTGCTCTAACTCAATAGACCTACAGTGCTGAAGAGGTGCTGTTGGATTTATGTAATTATATGTCATTTCACCACTATAGGGGTTGTAGTTTGTAGCTGCCTTGCTAAATTTCACATGAACATGGATTTACATTCTCCAGGACAAATTCTAGATGTAACATACCTTTTCAGTCATCACTCACAGACATCTTTAAAACATAGCTGAAGCGTTCTCCCACTCTCAGTTCCTACTATGATAGCTGAAATTTTACCCGAATCTTGTTGCATCTCCCTCATCTCACAAGATGCCTCTGTAATTAAATCTGTGGAATCTATTAGAAGCAAATATGTGAAGAGGGACCCATTTCTTCATTTCTTGGTGACAGGATGGCCCCCTCTTGCAATGAGGAATGCCCTACGAACACTGTAAAACCCAGGAGTTCCTAATCTTGAAGTAGGAAAGTGTGTTGAAACTTGAAAATTGTTTATCTGGCACACAGACATCTTCTTCCTATGCAGTAAATTATATATATATATAGGCAACAAAACAGCAATGCTTGTTAAGGTAGTTATCCTTTTTTTTTTTTTGTGACAATGCTGCTTATCTTGATTTTCAGTGGTAAAACACACTACAAGCTCATGCTCAAAGAGCTCAAAACACACTACTATCTCTGCTCATGCAGAAGTCCCAGCTGACAAGTTGAGCTTTAAATGGGTGGTTGACCACAAAAGGTGGTGAAGAGTTCACTGCTGCACACTGAACTCTGAAGGCAGAAATATAACTATTCTAGACTGGGCCAAAAACCACTAAATATTTTCCTGAAGGGTCTGAGTCTACTATTGCTGTCAGATGCTCTGGGATTTTTTACTCAGCATTTGGTAATTAAGTCTGCTTCATCACCTTCATGCTTAGTGCTCAAAGGAAACGTGGAGGATTTGGTACTAATAGTAGTACTGACATTGAGAATAATACATTTTTGTGAACTTATGCAGTATATCTTTTTTGTCTGATGTTTTTTCCGAGATCAAAGATTGTCAAACCTACATGGCAATGGATACTCACTAGTTAATAACTATCAGATTAAGTAGAAGTCTGGCATTTATTACTGTTACTGTCATTCTTATTACATAAGAACGACTCAAAGACTGATCTATGTGCATAAATGAAAGGAATGCTTTATTTATATAAAACATCTAATAATCCCCCTGAGAGTTAGGAACAGAAGCTATTTGGGACTATAGTGCTGGAACACCTCACAACTGTATTACCATAATACAGTCTTCTAAGAGTTGCAGGCATGCATCTTGGTAGTCACTGAATACATCAATAAGGCTTTTGAAGAATCATCTAAATCTTTAAGGTCTCTTCTGCTGAATGTGTTGACCTTACAGGCTCAGGAGCAAGCTTTCATTTGGAGGGGTGGGTGGCAGGTTCGATATTTTAAGCCTCAATTTGGTGGATGAAAATGATTCAGGCCCTCACAGCTAGTCTGCTGTACACACTAGTTTGTACATATACTGATTGATTTTTATCTTAATGAGGGATACGCTTACCTGATTTGGGATTTAGGTTTTGTTTTTTCTGCTAGTTTTCACACTCTCTTCTTCTAGCTGTAAACAGCTTGATTTGTATTTAATGGGGGGGGGGGGATCCTTCAGTTGCTTTAGAGCATTTGCAGAAAGAAGCATTAGCCTACTAAAGGCCATGTAAACTGATGGATCTAATGTATGAGGTTTTGCTGTGTAAAGTGGAAATACTTCTCCAAGTCTATGGCAGCTTCTGAAACTTTTCTGAAAAAATGTCAGTATTTTGTGAGTGGACACAACAGCTATGCTGGGATTAACACGCATGTTTACCTAGAACAGTATTTTTGTGTCTTCAAAACAGGGTGTCTTGCTAGAGCTGTTATGGGGTTGGTTTTTTTTTCTTTCTCAAAGCTTTTACTTTGAGAAGACTCCAATCAGTTATCTTCACATCTTAAAGGCACTACATGCTAAGTTCTGTAATTAATGCAAGTGTGAATGCACATTTGAGAAAAGATTGAGTTATTGTCATTGTTTCAGCTGTGGTGGAGTTAACTCTTTTTGCTAGCAGATGGTGCAGTGCTATATTTTGGATTTGGGCTGAGAAATGGTATTGATAACATACTGGTGGTTTTGGATGTTGACAAGCTCTCAGGGCCTTTTCTGTTCCTCACACCACCCCACCAGCAAGTAGGCTGGGAGTGCACAAGAAGTTGGCAGGACAGTTCATCCCAACTGGCCAAAGGGATGTTCCATGCCATGTGACAACACGCTCAGCCTATAAAGCTGGGGGAAGAAGAGGAAGAGGGGGGATTTTCAGAGTGATGGTGTTTGTTTTCCCAAATAACCATTATGTGATGGAGCCCTGCTCTCCCAGAGATGGCTGAACACCTGTCTGCCAGTGGGAAGTGGTGACTGAATTCCTTGTTTCTCTTTACTTGCATACATGGCTTTTGCTTTACTTATTAAATTGTCTTTATCTCAACCCATGAGTTTTTCCTCACTTTTACTCTTCTGATTTCTCCCACATCCCAGCCAGGGAGGAGTGAGCAAGTGGTTTCGTGGTCCTATCTGCCAGCTGGGGTTAAACCATGACAGTTATCCTGCAGGAACAGCACTTCTTTGAGAGCTGTTGTCTTTGTGGTTTCTGTGACTCCTCCTCTCTTATAAGGTCCTATACTTTGGAACTTGTGTTAGTAAAGAAACTTGGGGGTGGATGGTCTCCATGATTTGTGCACCAGATGCAAAGGTGTTGTGTGGGTCTACAGAGTAGGTACGAGGCCTGGAGACAAAAAACTTTCCTTTTACATGTATGGCATGTGCATAAGCCATTTGATTAATCAACAATATGCCTGGAAGGAGTGGGAAGGAAGCTGCATAAGTCAAATCATGTCGGTCTTTGTAGTTGGCAGGTGTCGTACAGTAATGACTCTGCATCAGTCAAGGTCATATTTCATTATTGGTTATCACCAGCTTTTTCCTAATAACAAACTAACTTTCCCTTGCTCCATTTTGGTGTTATTTTGCATTCTCCATGTCCACAGAAAAAAATTATTATTTACTTTTCTTTTTATATCCTGAAAAGTCATTATCTTGTCCCTCTTGAACATCTTTTCTCTGGACTAAACAACCCTTCATCTTTTACTGTTTCCTAATGAGCTTTATTTTCAAGGCATCCATTCATTTTTTTGTTCTTCCTCTGTTCTTGCCTATGGGTTTCTTGAAACAGGGTGCTGCCAAGGTTGAAATTTTATGATTTTTTTGTATGAACTTGTATGAAATTGTATGAACTTTATGATAAATGACATTGGTGTCTGATGCCAGCACATTATTTAAAAGCTAGAGGCTGATGCATTTACTGTTGCTATTATGATAAGTCTGAAATTTACTAAAAGAAGTCACTTCAATGAGCTCAGCAGAGCACTCCGGTCACATCTGCAGGCTCCTATAAAAGGCATCTCATTCACCACTGCTTGTTGTGTTTCTTTCTTTTCCCTGCATCTCTCCAAAAATGCTCTTCTGATCACTCTGATGAAAACCTCTCCAGTTGTCTGTCAGTTCTCACTCCAGTCTGCATCACTAAATGCTGTATCAAGCACTAGGAGATCTTGCTATCCAGAAGCAGCAGAGTGATGGGACTGAGATGGCAGTAATGGGAAGAAATGGCCATGTCTTCGGCCAACTTTTTAAGTGTTTCCTTGGACTCAGTCTTGGGTGAGAGGGTTAAATAGAGCTAGAGTTTTACCTTCTGATGCTGAATTGGTGGTATGTAGAATCTTCGACCCAACGGAAGCGACAGGAGGGTGACCTCTAATCACAGCAAGTTTTTGGAGGTACTGCAAACACGGTGGTCTGATGTAGCAGTTATTGCTGCTGCCCTGATGCTCTGCTTTGCTCACGTGCTGGAATGGCCGGCACGGCGATTGCCTTGCTGTAACTGCCCTTGCTTAGATGCATGCACGTTTAGATCAGCTTAATCCTTAATTCATACACTCTTACTAGGAACTGCATCCAAGTAGTACAGTTGGTTCCCCAAATCGTCATAGTACATTTCAAACTGATTAAAAGATGGATAGTGGCACGTAAGTAGTTAGCCATTAAGAATAATCTTCTAGTGAGGATGCTTCTAGGGATGTTCTCCCATTGAACATTCCTACTCTAATGTTTCGATATCTTTTATTAACGAATAAGATAATAATTCAGAGGGTGCAGGATTCAAAAGCTGAATCTAAACAAATTCATGCTATAAATGTCTTTCCAAACTATGTACCATTTAACTGGATGTCATCATACTGTTCTGAATTAGGTTTTGTCTGCACTGTAGAGGAACTCCCATTAGATGACTCCCTATAGATACTTCTCTCTGGTCTTGACCCGTCGACTACTTTAAAATCTAAAAGTTCAGCATGAATTTTTGACATGTATTTATAGATGCAAATCAAGTAGTGTATGTGTAACTGGGACAAGGTAGAGCTTTTAGTTCTCTTCAGACTTTCTTTTTCCTCATTATCATAGACTCCACCTGTATTATGCCTCTTACTTATACTATGCCTTCTTATTTTGACTTGGCCCTTTGTTCAAGGTCAGTGTGTTATCTGAATTTTACTGCTAATTTTCTGCACATTTTCTCAAAGACTGTATCTTGTCAGTACCTTTGCTAAAAATTATTCGAGCCATATTGCCTCTGTTACTTCACAGTTCTATCAAATCATATTCTGACATATCCTCTTTTTCAGTTCAGACGTATCCCATCTTAAAATTCATTTGGAGTACCTCCGTAAAAGTTCTTTTTCCTGGCTCATTGCTTTCAGATCCACCTCCATCTCTCCATACTCCACTGAATCAAATACAATTACATGTCATCTTTAATATTCTTTTCTGGTTTATTTCATGTCTCACTAGTCATCTCCTCAAATATTAAGATATCGATCTTTTCCCACCTTCATGTGAAAAAAAGAATGTTCTTTATTGCTGATTTTTCAGCTACTTTTTAGTTTGCTTCTCCAGTGGGCATCTCTTCCATTTTCTTCTCATAAACTTCACAAAAGGGAAAAATCATTTTTGTAAAGCCAACAGAACTATCTTGAAGTCCTTCTTAAAACTCTTATTTTTCTCAATTACAGAGTATTGGTCAGGTAGTTGATAATGTTTGTATAGTTTGTCCATGTTGCATAATTTATTTGGGGGTATGGTAGCTCTTTTTGCTACATATTTGTGCAGTGCTTCAAACTGATGAATAATGTCTCCAAATTAAGAAGACACTTTTGCAGACAGGTAGTGAAGACAGTGAAGACTGACAATGAGTTAATGAAAATGTATTCCAGCAACTAGCTGGTAAAAGTTTCATGGCACGGGCATCTACAGAATATGCCTTCTTGGAACAGATGGTTACTATAGGCTTAGAAGGCTTTTTTTCCCAGTTACTCATTTAACTAATAAACATTGGGGTCTAAATGTATTTATATTCCAAAAGTAGGAACAACAGTAGAAATGAAAGAGGTTTTGTCCTGTCAGTAATTTCTATGAGTAATCAGACTCGAGAAGGAAGATTAGGCCTATAAGTATTGTTTTTAATGCATTATCAATGAAGGAAAAGCTACAGGATACTGTGTATGTATGGTTTTGTATAGAGTTCCTATTCTTTTACAAATATTTTCTATCTGCACTGTAAACATATATCATTAAAAAGTTATTGGAAGTTTGTAAAAGTTAAAATACTTGTGTGTGGGAGTTGTCCCTTGATTTGCAGCTACAAAATATCAAGTGTGCTTTAAAGTCTTCTTTAGAAAGCACTTGAAATTCCTAATATTGGTGGAGGGAGGTGGGAGGAGAATTGATATTCTCCTTTAATAGCAACCTAAGCACTACTGCTGGAGAGCATAGAAGGAAAGAAATGAAAATTACAAGTTTTCTTTTCATGTTCAAATCTTAATGAAATTTATAAAGTGAACAAGTAAAAAATACATGATAAGTTAATATATTTTTTACAATGTAAAGCTTTTCTAATACAAAGAGGTGGGCAGGGCAAGGAAATGTCAGTCTTTACAGTTCTTGGAGATAAATCAGAATTTGTAACTATTTGCAATTGATCCTACTATCTTAGGTTTTCAAGATCAAAGCTGTGCAATTGGCAGGAAAACTTCTTCCAGCCTTCAACACACCTACGGGTATACCATGGGCAATGGTGAATCTGAAAAGGTAATGAATTATTTTTTGTGAGGAAATATGTTACTCCCCCTCCCTCCAACTTAAAATTAGTAATGGTGTATGTCAGGTTTTTTTAATAGTGTAACTGTAGAAGATACAGACAATTTGGCATTCCTGGCACTTCAGGATAATTTTAATAGAGTTCAGAGCATTCTGCATCATTAACTGCAATAAATTGTGACCATGTTTTTTTTTTTTAATCCTGATTCAACGTGACATTGGAACATACCCACTGTATTATGCCATGTGTTGCCCTAGAGCTTAATTATTGGTTCTTTAGTCATTGAAGACCCATTAAAAACCAAAATTGTTTGCAGGCCATGGTTGAATGTACTGGGGTTTATATGCTGTGTGAGCTGATTGTTACCGTTAGAAGACTCGTAATGTTTGAGAAAATCATGGGACTCTGAAGATTTTAATTCATTTTACAGTTCAGCTTTGGTATAAAGGTTAGTGTGCTGAAGTCCACTATTGTCCATGGAGATGGAGAGGCTACTTTAGATATTCAGATCAGACACTAAATCAGATTGTCGGCCTCGTAGAAGAGAATTGCCTTGTCTAATTTATCTTGTATTGCTTGTTCAATACTGGGATTTCCCTCAGAGTTTGAGAGAATGCTTTTGATGCAAACGGCTTTTAAAATTTTTATTATCTTCTTAAATAGTAGCTGAAATGAGATGCATGTCCAGATTGTGTGTTCTTCTTGGGCATCACAGGTGTCTGGTTCACTGGCTAGAGTAACATAGACGGCGAGGTTTAGTTTAAGAAACTGCAAGCAGTAGATGCACAGATACTTATCAGTAAAACACGTAGGTTGGGAGTCAGATTGCAGTCAGGAAGGCAGGGGAGGAGGATTTGCAGTAGGTGGAGGGGAAAGGATTGGAGTGCCAGAAATTTCCTGTGTGCTGGTATTGTTTACGTGTTTGCTGTGTCAGCCTCTTGGTAATGTACAGAACATGCCAGCATCACAGGTGTGACAGAAAATAGTGGCACTGGAGTGCCAGGGGGCAGTGACCGTAGCAGGGGTGTAGAATAACACTTACCATGAAGCTGACATTCAAAAGTTTTTTTACTTGTGTTTTACTAGCTTTTGCATTCATAATTTAACACTTAATTTCTCTTTCTATGAGAGCTGTACTAAAATAACCCTGAGACAAGCTCTGATTCTGTCTCTCTGTAAACAGTGGTTATTGTCTTTTGAAAGGCGTTGCTCTGTCTTAAGCCAGAACTACAAATACTGCTCCATTGCCAGTGTTTTTCCTTTACATCTTCTCTTTCTAATTTATAATTTAAAAAATAAGTAAGAAGACATTCCTAACTGAGCGTAGTCTTACTGATAGCTGAAATCTTTTCTGAGAGGAATTAGAAATGATCTCCCGGAAAATGAAGTTAACTTCAGAAATTAAAAGACCCAATCCTGAAAGGTGAAAACTCCCAAATTAGATTAAACTAGAGGTTGTTCAGGAGTTATGACTTAGCAAGATGGTATCTCTGAAAGCACAAAAGATGCAAGGTATATAATATTTTCTGTGGATTCTTTGTGAGCCTAAGGAACTCATAATATTCTGCCTATATTAAACATAGGGTTTTCCTATGTAGATATAGATAGAGCCTAATCCCATTGTGCTGGAGTGTCTAATATTGACTTGAAACACATTGCACACAAGTAAAGGGAACATGGCAGGTGTTTGGCAGAACAAGGAGGCGAATGCTGCCACCTCGAGAAGCATACACATCTCCTCTGATGATTGCTTTTGATCCTTTTTGAGCAACCTGCTCTGGTAGGAGGTGTCCCTGCCCATGGCAGGGGAGTTGGAACTCAATGGTCTTTAAGGCCCTTTCCAACTCTAACCATTCTATGATTCTTGTATTTGGAAGCATACAGTGAATAAACAACAATCAAGATTGGGCCAGTGCTGTCATGATATTTCTGGGGCATCAAGATAATATGTATTTTAATCACAGGACTTTTTGTTGATGAGCTTAAGGTCTCTTTTTTCCAAAAAGACCCAACCAGTGAACCAACTGATCAATCAAACCACAACTCCTGTTGTATGGGTCAATATTTTGCTGTTACTTGTTTAATTTCATGTGATGATTGTTATTAGTGCTGTGCACAATAATTCTGAATTTTTTGTTGTTTTCTCCCTTTTTTTCTGCATACTTGATGGGATTCAGTGGTGTCGGTCGAAACTGGGGCTGGGCTTCTGCTGGCAGCAGTATCCTCGCTGAGTTTGGTACTCTGCACATGGAATTTGTCCACCTCAGCTATTTGACAGGGGACCCCGTATACTACAACAAGGTGAGTCTCAAATTCAGTTTTTAATCATACAAGTGTCTTTTATACTGTTTCATCATAAATTACATAAAAGGGGAAGTGCTTTCTATATTGCATTTCATATTGCATTCTTAGTACCAGGTAAATATTTTAATACTTGTATTTCTGTCACCAGAGAGGTGACTTTTTCAAGTAGAAATTTACAACACCACAAGTTTTCTTATTTGTTTCAGCATACATTTAAACCTCATAATTTTTAAACATATTTGTGTGAGCAGTCCTTTAGGACAAAAATGTCTTAATCTGCAGGAAGCCCTCAAGAAAGCTTCTGGGTTCAGACTAAGAAAATTTACTATTTAAAAAAAAACCCAAATGTTGTTAGTGGTGATCCTGATTCTTGATTTAATTTAGGTCATGCACATTCGGAAGTTACTTCAAAAAATGGATCGTCCTAATGGACTTTATCCAAATTATTTGAATCCAAGAACAGGCCGATGGGGTCAGCGTAAGTATTTCTATTTTATTCATTCCTAATTAAAGCCCTACTCCTCTTTTGTTGCTGAGTTGGAAATCAGAAAAATTATTCTGCAGAACATGAACAGTATTGCTTGAAAACATGCAATGTAGAAGGATTACTTAGACTTGAGATCTCCTGAAACTAATTTTTTGCCTGGCGCTCTCTGAAGTCACACAGCTCGATTTTTATGGTACTTTCTGATTCCTATCCGTACTTTTATCAGTCAATAAAATCTTCAGTAATAAAGAATGAGGCTGCAAAATTTTAATTTTGTTCCTGGTTTTGTTCTGCAAATCACCTGGTTAGTGCATTACTGTGAGGTAATGTATAAGTAATGCCTGTGGTTAAGTTTGAGCCAGTATCAGGGACTGACATTTACAAACATCATTCTTCTACTTAGTGGCATTTGAAATGGCATGATGAGCCTCCCAATAGACCCTGCTGTTATCAATGCATCTCTCATTTGAAAATAAATAAATAAAGGCTTTGGAATGAAAAAAAATATTTTGTTGCTGAAAATATAAGTGGAGAGACAAAACATTTTGAGAAATTAAAACATGAAGTAAGATGCAAACATGATTCCTTTTCTTCAAGCGGTTCTTCCAAGAGAAGTTGAGTGCTTTCGTAATGAATGCAATAAGAGAATTCTTTTTCTTCAAGGTTTCTGTTCCTGTTTCTTTTATGAATGCAAATTTCTTTAGGAAAAACAAGCAAGATTATCTATTTCTGTCCTGTTTGACATCATTGACAGGTTTTGGGGATTTCAACAGTTGGCTGTAAATATCCAGCAGAACACGTTCTAGCTTGCAAACTGAGAATTTGCTTCTGACTTTAAAACTGGTATATGAGAGAAACGAATGCAGCTGTCATTGCAGTGACTGTGAGGAGAGTTGGCTAATCTGATCATTCAGGCCAAAATTCTCTCCAGAGTCTAATATCTTGGAGCAAATAGTGATACCTTATGAGACAGACACGTGTCTCCGCAGTAGAGCCAAATTTAGGTTTAATGATGCATTCAAAGGAAGTGAGCAAATACAAATATTCACCTGTTGTTTATTCAAAAGAAAGTTTTATATTGTTGTTCTGAACTATTTTTTTTCTGTTGCTTTTTGTGTATTCCTAACCAATTGCTCCTGGTACTTTTATCAGCAGTTGTCAGATGTGACATATCACCACTATTCTTTAGGGGTTTTTTGTCACTTGTAAAAATAATGCTCAGAATTAGCAGCTCTTGGAAAGAATCCTGGTCACTGAGAATAAACATACAGTGAAAATTTTAACTTTGCAGAAGTTTGATGGAGTTCAAACATACTGTTTAAATGAATTTTGAAAGATAATACATTTGGGACTAAAGTTAAGGATTACAGGCTGACATGTAAGTTCTTAGGATAAAAGTAAATGCAACTTTATAGAGCCTTTAATATCTCTGTGCTACGTATTAGCCACAAACTTATTTCCTGGAATTTGATGGTTGTTTTGTTTGATGTTTTGAACAAATAAGTTTCCAAGTGCAGATACAGGTATTCTGGTAATGTTTCTAAAATATCTCCAATGCAACAGGCATTTGTAAGCATATCTTGAAAAGTTTTGTGGGGACAAGAGAGCAAGAACCCCTAATTCTGTTTCTCCTGCCACAAACCAGGATGGAACGATGACAGACTGTCCTTGTTGTATCCCTGATAGATCACTATTCAGTGAATCTGTTTGCAGAAATTTAAGAAGTTGCAGTAAGGGTACACAGGTACTGAAACACTGGATTTACGAGCTGGAAAAGCTGAGGCTTAGACAGAATTTTTCTTCTGATTTTCCTGCAGAGATTGTATCCTGCGTCATGAAAGTCAGTTAAGTAAGGGTGATGCCTTCACACACTACAGCTCAGTTCACTCATGTCAGAGTCCAGAGTACCATTACTGGCTTGAGTCATGGAATCATGGAATTGTCAGAGTTGGAAGGGACCTCAGAGATCATCTAGTCCAACTCCCCTACCAAAGCAGGGTTGCCCAGAGCACATCACTCAGGACTGCATCAAGGCAGGTCTTGAAGATCTCCAGAGAAGGGGACTCCACGACCTCCTTGGGCAACCTGTTCCAGTGCTCTGTCACCCTCAACCTAAAGAAGTTTTTCCTCATATTTGAATGGAACTTCCTGTGTTCCAGCTTGAGCCTCTTGCCCCTCGTCCTATCACTGGAAACCACTGAAAAGAGTCCGGCTCCAACATCCTTCAACCCACCCTTAATATACTTACAAATATAGATAAGGTCTCCCCTCTGCCTTTGCTTGTCCAGGGTAAGGAGTCCCAGCTCCTTGAGCATTTCCTCATAAGGGAGGTGCTCCAATCCCTTAATCATCTTCATTGCCCTTCACTGGACTCTCTCCAGTAGTTCCCTGTCCCTCTTGAACTGGGGAGCCCAGAACTGGATGCAATATTCCAGTTGTGGCCTCACCAGTGTAGAGTAGAGGGGAAGACTGACTTCCCTTGACCTACTGGCCACACTCTTCCCTATGCAGCCCAGCATTCCATTGGCCTCTTGGCAACAAGGGCACATTGCCTTTGTCGCATTGTTGGTATTAAGGTAAGACTTTTATGTCCTCCTTGGAAGGTAATTTCAAAGGGCATTGTGTTTGGCTTGTTATATACTTTAGTGCTGAAAAAACTGAGACAATGGAAAGAGTACCAAAGCATAACTTTTCTCCTTTCAGTTTCTGGGAAAGCTGCCCTTTTCGTCTGTGCTGTGACCTTTAGTTTGATGCATCTTATCTCGTATGAAGTACTTTCTCCAGATAGTTTCTGAGAATTATTTCAGAACTCTATTTGCCTACATACCTGTAACTCTTGAATCTGACCTTTCTGGGTTTTCTTTTTCTTTTTTCTTCCTTTTAAATTTTTTTTTTCCCCTCCTCTGATTTTTTTGGCTCAGTTTTTGTTAATTTGTGCAGTGTTCTAACTAAATCATGAAGGGTGGGAAACAGATAAAATAAATATACAAAAATACATACATAAGTACACTGTTGAAGAAATATGGGCTTTAGCTGCAATATAGCATCATTCTAATGGTGGCTTTATTTTCTGTTTCTATACCCATCATTCTAGTGGTGTGTATATTCTAGTTCTGGGTACCTTTATTCAAAGTAATAAAAACATCAGAGATGTGCACGTAGCAGTCAGACTAATTAATGTTGTTACTACCAGTTGATTATCTAGAGAGTATTAAATAAAATATATAATGGAAGAATCCATTTAGGTCAAGTTTTCTTAGCAGTTATGGGGCTTTTTTTTACCTTTTAATTAATTTTTTTAAAAGGAAAAAGTTCTATGATTTGAATAGGATAAGGAAAAAATACATCTCTGTGTTGGTTTTTCTGTTTAATTTTGTTTTAACCCATTGATAATTTGAATACTTAACAAAAGTCCTATTGGAAGACAGATTTGTGGAGGAAAAGAGAAGTCTTAAACATTTTCAGTGGCTTTGGTGTGACTCCATAGGACTGTAAGCTGGATATATCACAGAATCATCTAGGTTGGAAGGGACCTTTAAGATCATCTAGTGCAACCATAAAAAAAACCAAAACAAAACAAAAAAAACCCCCAACCCCCCCCCCCCCCAACACTAAACCATATTCCCGTGCACCATGTCAACCTGTCTTTTGAACACCTCCAGGGATGGTGCCTCAACCACTTCCCTGAACAGCCCATTCTAATGCTTGATAACCCTTTCAGTGAAGAAATTTTTCGTAATATCCAACCTGAACCTCCCCTGGCACAACTGAGGCCATTTCCTCTAGTCTTGTCGCCTGTGACTTGGGAGAAGAGACCAACCCCCGCCTCTCTACAGACTCGTTTCAGGTAGTTGTAGAGACTTGTAGATAAGGTCTCCCCTCAGCCACCTCTTCTCCAGACTGACCAACCCCAGCTCCCTCAGCCTCTCCTCATAAGACTTATCTCTACTTGCAACAAGAATTTTGTGGAAAATTCTTGATACCTTGTATTTTGATACTTGATACGGGATTTTGATACCTTGTTAGAGGTATTTGCACAAGGAACCTAGGCATGTGCTCTTTTTGTGTTTTTAACAAAAAAGAAAATAATCCACAAGTATTGCATCTATTTGATTTGCAATCCCAAAGATTAGATGTACCTTTGAAATACTCCATTTACAAATCTTTCCTTGCTTTTTCCTCTTTGCTTCAGAGATCTGTTCAGTAATTTATGCTGCCATATAAGTAACTTCCTAGCACGTGTAAGGTCTCACAACATATTACCTTTCTTTCTTTTTTGAATCTCAGATTTTGCACAATCTAAATGTCATGTTGCCCATCAGAACTTTGTATGAGCTGGATATAACTCACAAATATGAAGTTTATATCTGCTGGTGTTGGGAAATTAGAGTAGTAAAATTCAGTGCTAGGTCTTATGGGAGTGGATGGTGATACTTACTTGTTTCCCCAGTCATCAGGCCAGACGATTTTTACCTACTCTCATTTTCTCGTAAGTTTAATTCACTCATACTCTAAGGTACCAAAATTCGTCCAAGTTGTATGGAAGAGGGGACATTGGCTATCCAGTCCTCTTTGCGTGTCTAAAGAGTGGGCAGATCTTTTAGGCTGATCCTAGATCAGCAATCGTTACAGGGTTTTTCTATGCCTCAGAATACTTCTGTCTTAAACCTCCATAGATCTTAGGCCATGTTGCTCTGTCTTGTCTGTTTTTCCTCATTTTAATATATGTTTAAAATAACTGCCCATCATTGGTTTGCATCTTGGGTTGGAGTAAGGAGACTGGGATATGTGACATGCTGCAATTTTGTTCCCATTCTTCTGATGTTAGGATGCAGAGTCTTCTGCTGATGAGTCATTTCTCATGTGGTTTGATTTATCAGAGTGCAGGCCTTTGGGTCTTGATATCAACAGCATGTTCTGCCATTTCACTGCTGGGAAATGGTGTTCTCGGGACAGTGCCCCGTGACATACAGACCCTCCTTTTCACTCATTGTTCTGCTGGTGCTTACAGAGAATGTTTTCATTCAAACAAGACGATGTTTCTGTTAAGAATATCAATAAAGTAACTTACCAGGCAATTGGTAATTATGGTTTCATCAAGAAGGATGTGACCATGCCTTTCAGATTATTAACGAGATAGAGAGATGAATAGTCATATAGCGTCACATAAATCTAATCTATAGCCAAGCCTTTGTATTGCTCACACTTTTATGAATATAAATGTCCATGCGTTTGACATAGCACTTGAAGTGTTCTGGTGACAGATTACTTTTTTTTTTTTCCTTCCTGGCTCATGAAGCAGCAGCAACGAGGGTCAGGAGCTGCAGCAGGCAGGGCTGCCCAGGGACTGCTGTTCCATCCCATCGATTTTTTTCCATTTGAGTGCCAGAAAACCCAGTCCTAAAAACTGCCAGGTGAATGGCTTACTAGTCGCCACTAAATCTCTATGCTCTCCAGTGGAAATGCTTTGTAATACAGCTGTACATGACTGGGCCCGTGCTGCTGTGTAGCAAGAATTGAGTTTGTTATACCCAGGAGGAGGAAAATGATGTCATCTGTAGGCTAAATATTTGTGTTTAAGCTTGTAACGTGCAGGTATTATTACAGCAGGAGTGGCATGACAGACAGCTTTTTAATGGGTTGAGCTCAGGATTTGTCATCTCACTGAGGCTTTTGCTAGAAGGCAGAGCTATAATGCCCATAGGAATCTTGACAGATTAAATTTTTATTTATGGACTAAGGTGATGGTCCAGTGGGAACAAGTGATTTACAGTACCTCTGCCTTGGGGTTTCAGTTTCTCTAAGACTGAAAGGAAAATAGCTGGCGAGAACCATATTCTGACCTCTTACATGAACCCACAGTAAACTTTGTTAGCTTTTCGTTTCTCTTGGTGAGTAGTTGGTTTGATGTTCACATCAGAACTTTCAATTTAGATTATTTTCAAAAACAGTCACTGTGCTTTCTGGAGAAGCCTGCTAAGAGATGTAGCAACTGGAATTTATATTAAAAGCAAGAGTTTTCAGAATTACGGAACTTATTTTGTACTGAAGAAAAATAATTTTTTAAAAAAATGAAAATATGATGAGAAAATTGAGTTGTAATTAGCATTTGCAAACAGGTTAGGTGAGAATACCAACTGGAAAGTAGTAACAAAGAAAATGCTAATCTGCGTGTTGTTGCCAAGTCAGGACATGCTACACATTTCTGTCAATTGGGCGTTTTTCCTTTCCATTTTTCAATACTTAGAACAAATTACTGCATTTTGTCTGGTTCCATCATCTCTTGCAAGTAATAATGTTACTGAAGGGGAACTCAAATCACTGATTTCACGTCTCGCTTCCACAGTTGGGTTACCTATGGAATTACCTGGGTTGGTACATAAGAACGTTGTGTCAGTTTAACTAAAATTGTGGTTTAGTCTATATATGGCTTCTATATGCAAGAAAATAAGCAGAGATATCTATTCTGTGCTAGCCTTCTGTGTTTATTACACCTTCGTGATACGTGAGCACATTAACAAGTTACTGTAAAGTAAGCTACTATGTGAATTTATGGTGCGTGAGCTGAGCATTACTATTAGGAATCTAATAGCAGATACTGCAATTACCATCACTTAATGCTGATGTGATGAACATTCAGGCTGCAGTCTGTTCTCTAGTGCTTTGATGTGTCTCCTTACACAAGCCTCTTTAGTCATATTTGCAAGTGGACTGAGTTAAAAGCCCAGTGAGGGTTAGTCTGTCAGCACCTTTACAAGGACTCACCAGCAATGTGACATCGTTCACATTTGTCTATTTAATGCCCTAAATTTAAATGCTGTCCATTTTGTACAAAGTGAGGACTATCCTCTAAAGACAGTAAAAGAACTCACACAGGTATTTAGCCTGCCTTGTTACACACACTGCCTTAGCACCTTAAGGTGATGTCTCACTTTCTTGCAATTCCTTACACCTCTTACTACAGAGTAAGTAGAGGTGAAACCAAGGTGGCTGAATGGGAGAAACTTATATCCTCTTTTTCCCAGTTGTTTGTGCTGTACACTAGCCTTTAAGTAAACCAAAGCAAATTTCTTTGTGGATGTGTATATTTCAAGTTTCTTCAGGTGGTCTTTCATTTTCAACACTAAATGCTTAAATTAAACTAAACCAAGCACTTTTAATTTTAAAATACTATTTAGAGAAGGCTTCCGTGGGTTTAATTTAATTTGATTACACTTCCGTTAAAATGGTGCAATTTTCACAGGTAGGAAAAGCAATAAAACCAATTTTAAATTACTGTCATTAAATCAGTGCAAATATTGGGTGAATACTCCTAAATTTTTATGCCTGCCTGTACAGCTGGTTTTAGTCTAATGCTCTTGGTCTGAGCTAGGAAATTAACTGAGCTGTTTCATTTAAACTCTTGCAGGTAATAGATAAACCATGAGTAATACACCTTATCTGTTTTCATGTGTGATACGACATTGCGTTAAATACATAACACCATCTGTCTGTATTTATTTGTCAGTATCTAAAGGAACATTGAAAATAAATTTGATCGAAATGGTTGTAAGGCACTTTGTTAAAGATGTTAAGAAAGCCACTGTATCCAGCAGATTGCGAGACCTGGGAAACCCTCCTTCTCAGCTATTAAAGCCCAGCCAGGTAGAGGTGTCTCCAGTTTGATGGGTGTCGTTGCTGCTGGTCCCATTTGCAGGTTTGGGCAGTAGTGAGGCTGGGGACACATCCTGGAGAGGTGCATACATACACTAAAAGGAGCGGATGCTTACACAGACTGCCACCAACAGCTTTTGCTGGCACAACTTACATAAAACATATGTACAGGTAGCTAGGTCTTGCTCCTCCACCTGGTGTTCACTGCCAAATAGATGCATGCACTCGCATGCTCTTCACAAACACCCTCACACATCCTTCAAATATTAGCAAAGGTTCCCAGTCTGCCTAATACCCATCTTGAACATGCTTGATGCGACCATCAGCTCAGAGCTTGGGTCTTTACAGATGCAGGTCTCCTCCTATTCACCAGCCCATCCAGCTTGAAGTTTGTTAATGAATTCTACATACACACAAGCACTGGGAAAAACAAAAACACGTGGGTCAAACAGTTGCTGGCACGCAGACCCAGGGCCCTGTGACCTTGCAGCACACATCCCCACTCCCTCCAGTTGCTGGCACCCAGACCTCTCCTGCATGCCAGTCTCTCCAGGTTCTGGCACCTAGACCTGCAAGCTCTTTGACCCATGGCCTCTTCTCCGGCTGCTGATGTTTCCACCTTGTTTACACACATAGGATAGTGAGTGGGATTGTGTGCAAGCAATTACAGGATTTAATGTGAAGATAAGGCAGATTCTGCTGGTAGGGTGTGGGACTCAATCGTGTTGATCAGCAGCCTGTTTATATGCAACCAGGCCCTTTTAACCCATCTCCTCTGCATTTTTCCCTCGCTTGCTCCTCCTCAATCCATGCTGATCCTTCCCTTTTGCCCTTCCCCTCAATAGCCCATAGTAAGTTTTATCTGCAGCCACAGGCCAGGCCTTTTCTGCTGTTCCATAAATACGATTTGCACAGACCTGCAAGTTCCCTCAAATACTTCATAATGCTCATGACAACTCTTATCAGTGACAGAATTCAGGTGCCCATCAATCAGTAACTGAAGAGTTCTGGTCTGTGTTATTGTCTGTTACCACCTGTTCATTAATGTCTGTGTGCTTAATTTACCGATTTCCTTGTCATTTGTTATTCCTTTTCTACTGAATAGTCCTTAACCAGATAATTTGATGAAGGTGCTCTCACGTTCTGCCTAGCCCAATGTGTTGGAGTGCTAATACCGAGAATAATCATCGTGTCAGCTGAAGGAAACTGCCCTGGCAGTGTGAGCTCTATATAACATATAGGAAGAGTGCCTCTCTTGATTGCAAACTTTCAAAGGTACCACAGTGATTGATAAATAAATCAATATTGGGATTTCTATTATTGAGACTTCTCTTGTTAAAATTAAGCAAGAAACCATTTCTCTCAGTCTTTACATCTACCTCTGGGAGATTAAAACCCTTGCGCATTGCAAGGTTAAGGGAATAATGCTGAAGAATGAAGTGGTCTTTCAAAAGATTAAAGAAGTATTGCAGATAACTATTTCAGATTAAAATACAAATGCAACATAATTTAACAGGTTGATAGTCTGGTTATAGGTAGTGAGAAAGATGCTAGTGTTGGAAAATTCCTCTTTGCCAGCTGAAGCTGCTAGTGTTCTCCTTTAGCTATGAAGATAATTTGCATCCTCTCCCTCTCCCCTACATTGTTTATTTTTCTAGATGCCATGTTTAGCAGAAGTAGTCTCTTAAATGATATGTTAGTACCCCTACATGCTCTAGACAACATTAAGAAACCAGAGACGCCAAGAATCATGAAAAATCAAATGTGAAATGTAATGTCAAGTTGTGGCAAAACATCCATAACCTAAAAGAAAGTGAAGGGAATTGCGTCAAGTAAGCCTGTATTTTTCCAGAAAGTATTTTACAAAACTTTCCAGATAATTGCCATCAATTTGGACTTGTGGATAAGAGTTTCTAATGCTTTAATTCTTGAGTGATTTTTTTTTCCCCTTTGGCATAAGAAAAAGGTTTTTCCTCTCTCTTAAATAGAAATGGTGCAGGATTAAAATAATTAATTTTATCTATTGTAGAAATAGTTCCCAGCCTGACTTCATCTTTGCACATTTATTTGATTTAGGAACTAAATTTCTTTCTTGATTTGTGGTTGGAATGTCAGTTATAGAACTGTAGATATGTGATCTATGTGCTGGTTAGTTTGGAGATTAATGCAAACATTTATTGTGGTAGAGGGTTTTTTTATTATTATTATTTTAAATCTGCTTTCAGTTGAGTATCTTATGAACAAATAAAAATACAACATAATTTCCAGACTTCCAGCAGTAGGCATGCGTGTATCAGATGCAGATGGAGGAGGTGGGGGATGGTTCTCTGCTGTTTAATTTTCTTTGCTATCTTGGCAGATGCCCTTAATTTTTCTCTCCAAAATATTCTATCTTGTTCTCTATTTAGGAGCATGCATGTGTTTTGAATATAAAATGATCTATGTAATCTCTGATGGGGAATTCCCCTTGCCCTTTTGCTTTGTAACTGTGTACAAATGTAATTATCTGTGTTCCAAGAAAAGGCTGCATTCAAATTTGATATTAATTAGAAACGAAGAGCAAGTTAATCTGTTAACATTTTGTTTTCATGAAATGCAGCAGAGCTGTGCGTTACAGGAAATACACTTTTATAAGTCTATAAGGTTAAGACGTTTTGCTGGTCTGTTGAGCAAGATGCTGAGAAAGCTAAGCAAACAAAAGCTTTGTTAAGTGTGTTAAAGATTCTGGTTTATTGAAGGTTAAACATGTATATGAATTATGCATTTGAAAGGGTGTGTCTATAAATAATTCTTAAAGACAGGATTTATATATGGTGTAACTGGGTTCTGAAAGTGCTTGCATGCATTGTTGTAGAAAGAAATAAAAATTCTATTTTGCTCTACCACCAAACTGTACTTTTAGGGTATGATCTTAATGGGGAGTACATCAATATCTAGAATTTGAAATTTCTCCTACAACAGCTTTAACATTTATTTTCCTGACACTAAATGCAGTAAATTAATCTGTATTAAGAGTCCAACATGTCTTAGGGTACTGTCTGATATTCCCGTGAGTTTAAATTGTTGGCTTTGAAGATAGCTAACTTAAAATAATTGGTGACTAAAGATATCCGTTGACACATGCTCTGTGAGCTTTTAAAGTTTGAGCTCCTGGGGAATCTTGTTATTTTTTTAAAAATTGGTTTTTGCTAAGG
Source organism: Scolopax mira (assembly GCA_004320125.1). Lineage (NCBI taxonomy): Eukaryota > Metazoa > Chordata > Aves > Charadriiformes > Scolopacidae > Scolopax > Scolopax mira. Next base: position 159,175 of record BJBW01004572.1, on the reverse strand, counting down.
TCTATATATACCTAAACTGTATTTTTTAACTGTTCTTGACTTAAATCCTATAAAAGGGAAGCCTATCAAAGTCCAATTACAAACTTCTTACAGCTTTATTACATTACTTGTTTTTATTTTATTCCTTCTATATCACTTATTTGTTGGAGGCTGTGTACCAAGCTGTTTATATTGACATTCTTTAGACCACTAGTAGATTTCAGATGACATATAATAGCCTATTTCTGTCTTCAGTATGTAAGACTTCATACTCTGAATTATGTGTGGAGATGTACCCTTTGGTGGTCATTTGAGAAAGATTTCCTGTTTGGTGACATGGAGGGGAGAGGGTCGATAGTTTTGTTCAGCAGATGTTGAATGTATTTTCTTGATGGGGTGATTTAATTGTGAAGCTCCAATGGGAGCTGGACTGTCCTGTAGCAGCAAGGTAAAATACCATCTTCTTTTGGAGATCTATGTGAAAACAGAGCTGATCTTTGATCGCAGATCATACTGGAGCATTTTTTGGCCTATGTGGTCAAAAATAAGAGAGTGATGATGCTGAATACAGCCTAAATGTAGGATGTAGTATCTCAGTCTCAGGCATTGAGCATGGACTGAGTAAGTTTTACAATCAGCACAAAAGACTAGCACCTACAGAGTTACCAAAACTTCACCTTGCTGTGTGCACAATTTCAGGAATACTTCATAAGAAGAAGAATAAGAGATACACAGCTACAAGTCTAGGAGAAAGCAACATGAAGAGTAGCCTGGATTTATATTGCATGTGGTATAATCCATAAGAACATCAAAAACAGGGAGTGCCTTTCGTTGCTTCTTTGAATCTCTTTTGACTGTCAGCATTCATGTGTTACATAGATATATACACAGCATATATACATATATAAACTGCTATAGTCTTGATACAGCTTGAAGGGAGAGGGTGAAGTTGTTGACAGTGGTTTTGCCAGCTACTCTTGCATAAATGGATGTTGGGCTAGATTCAATCTAAAGAGAGGCTTTCTCGCTACCAATTTCCTGTTTTTAATCTGTAATAAGAGAGTTGAGATCTTTTGGGAAGACTAAGGTGACTAAACTAAAGGTTGTAATGACATTAAGAGCTTGTCAATCACTCTATGTAGAAACTCTTATTCAAAAGGGACTCTCTGGATTCTGGACGTATATCTACAGCAGTATTGGTTGTAGCAGAAGGTGTGACCACTTCTCGACTGTTTTTTCACAACCACCTTGTCAGGTTAAAAAAAGTCATCAAAGATAGACACGTACCTGAGTTTCCATCAATTCACTGCAAATTCCAGCAGTTTACTTTAAGCTTCCAGTGCTGGTGCGATTTGCACTGACTCCAAGCTTGGCATAGAGGCAGATGTGCTTCATTTGGGTGTCTCTGTTGATGAGCGTAATAACCTGGAAAAGACAACTTCAGGTCATAAAAGGCAACTTGACTTTTCAGTAAAAGCAACAATATAATGGCCTAATGTGTTTTTAATTTTCGCATGGGGACTTGATGTATTTAGTTGAGGATCTTTAATTCATGAACGTGTCTTTTGAGAGATGACTTAAATCTTTCTAGAATTATAAATAATAGCTGGAATGTTTTGAAGTTTTAGGGAAGTTTGAATACAAAAAGGAAAATATTTCTTTCAGCTGTGAATTCCTGAGTGTGAAAGGAGAGTCTGTTGTAAGATATCAAATTAGGATACTCCTTTGACCTTACAGAATCATAAACTACATTCAATTTGAAGATGCATTTTGGTTCTAACAATATGAGTTACCTAAATGTTTGTCTAGTTGTACTTGCTGTTCTGATTCACATTATTTCTGTGGTCTTTGCACGCACTTGAATTGTGCAAATATGAGAATTTTAATCTTTAGTTTGATAATCGCTACAGTTCCAGGAAGTAATTTTGCTTAATTTTATTGTACAAGAAAGTGGTATCACTTACAGTTAAGATTGCTCAACACTTTCCATTAAGTGATTGTGTTTTCAGTTTCTGCAAAACTTCAATTCTTCCAACTGGAATATTCTGTCTTCCTCAAGCTGTTCAGTTGGGGTTTTTTAAACAGCTTTTACAAAAATGTCTCAGCTGTTTCTAAATGAATCTAGAGGTGGAATGTGATTCTACCCAGATTAAAGTTTGGGTTTTTTTCTAAGTGTACAGTTGAGAAGCTCAAGAACCATTATATTTTGGATATGAAATATGGTGGGCATTCTTTGTTTCAAGACTGCTTAAGGAGAAAACCGTCCATATTTTTTCATGCCTTTGGGAAACAGTCATGTCTGCCTTCCCCATGTGGAAATAAATACTCCATGTGGAGTATTTATCTGCTGCATTCTCTGGAGTTGTGTGTGCTGAGCAGGCGTGATCACGCATCCCCAGGTTGTGAGGAGCTGAGCTAGTTTTTTTCTTGCTTGAAGCTGTTGTGGCACCAGACAGTAGAATGGGAAAGCAATGTCTGTTCAGCTGTCTCCTAACTTAGAAATGCTTGGCTTTGCAACCGTAACTGTTCTTTCTACATAGTTCTGTTATGTGACAACCTGCATGTTTTCAGAAAAATTCTCATGCTGGTAACGTGTTCCTTAATGATAAATGATTCATAGCTGACTAAAAATTGCACCTCCACCTCCTTTTATCTGGGCTGCCTCTGCTGCAGTTAATTTACAAGTGTTTGCACTTCTAAGCTATCCACTATGGCTTATGGCATCCTTAGGTTGAATTTCCACTGTGAATTGCAGCAGCTGCAATTTCCAGGGCCTCAGCTTTCTGGATTAGAGGATTAGAAAGGGAGCTTGCACCTATTTAGAGCAGCTGAGGGGCACTAAGCTCAACTACATGCAGTAAAGATTGAACTGAAATTTAATCAGAGCTATTCTGAAGACAAACAGACAAGCAATTCTTTAAAAGTTTCCTATGCGAGGAGAGAAGGCTTCTGCAGTGTAAGTCCAGTTGGTACCCAGAGCATCTAGTAGCGATGGGGTGTGTGGATTTCTTAATGAAATTTAATATTGGCTTAATCACTTCACTACTCCCTCCCAGTCACTTATCTTTTCTACTCTTGAACTCTTTTCCTGGCATATTACAACAGCACTTTGTGAAAGGTTTGTGATCCTTAAGGAAAATCAGTCTCCCCTTTTATTACATTGTCCTTTTGTTACAAAGCAGTTCTGTATTAGTCTTCTTTTGGTTGAAATGAGTTGATAATTTGTTCATCTTGCTGTTTCCAGTCTATTGGATATACCACTGTAGGCAGGTTTAAGTTAGTTTTCCTTTGCTTCAGAGTCACAGTTTACAATTCCAGTTCTAAGACTTGAGGTTTTTTACATATTGCCAGATTTCTCATTGCGGAATTTGTCAGAGTTGGGCATCTCTAGAGATCATCCAGTCCAACTCCCCTGCCAAAGCAGGGTTCTCAGAGCACATCACTCAGGACAGCATCCAGGCAGGTCTTGAAGATCTCCAGAGAAGGGAACTTCACGACCTCCCCTGGGCAGCCTGTTCCAGGGCTCTGTCATCCTCACCATAAAGACATTTTTCCTCACATTTGAACGGACTTTTCCATGTTCCAGCTTGTGCCCATTGCCCCTCGTCCTGTCACTGGGAGCCACTGAAAAGAGTCCGGCTCCAAATCCTTTGCTTGGTTGTTATCTAGCTGTCTATATTTCAGAATGTTTAATGGGTGTTATTACAGTTGCAAGTTTGTGAATGAAAATTTCTCTCAGCACAGTTGATTCTCATCTCCTGCTTGTGCACGCTGTCTCACCAAACCACTCTTCGGCACAGCACCCTGTGTGCACTGAATGTCCCCATTTTATTTCATCTTTTTCATTGCCTGTGCAGTAAGTGATGCATAAACCTGACGGACGTAAAGGAAGGACGGGAGGATGTGCCCTGGGGTCAGGAAGGGGCAGTGGTTCACTGCCCACCCGCTCATGGGGGACACCAGGCCTCACCCTCAGGTACTGCATCTGCTGCATCCCTTCTGGCATCATCTGCTGGTTTTAAAACAAGCCTGACTTCTTGATTCCTGCTCATTTCCAAGAAATGACAATTGGACGATTAAGGCACAAAGCAGAGAGGGTTTAGCAAATCATGAACTGTTTTTAATTTGCCTCGTTAAGTTGCTGTGAACTACTTAAAGCCATCTGCTTAAAAATAATTTACGCATCTTATGTTCGCTCTAGAGAGCAGGTAGACCTTCATTAGAGCAGGTTTTGTTATTAATGTTATCTTTAGGGGGCTTTCAGTTGTTGTGGAAAATATGTTCCCGCTCACTGAACCAAACTTTCCTTGTAAACAAAAGAGGTGACACATGTTTGTGACTAGCAGTCTGCTGCCATCGCTGTATTCTCGGGAACCACTGCCATTCATTTAGAAACTGGCTTGCTCTGGAGGAAGTTATTTACAGCCGTTGGATAGATTTGGGTATGAGAATAAAGAATGAACTATGCGAATGCATAGTATCTGTATTATCTACTACCATCCCCCCAAAAAATTAGTCCTGGAGAGGACGAACAGTCAGATCCGTCACAGTGCCTCGGCTGTAATTGAGGAGGGGGAACCCTGCTGCCTACGTCCTGAAGAGCTAGCTGAGGAAAACACAAGTTTATTTGTCTCCCCAGATTTGTAAAGAAGCAATTTCACTTGCAGAGAACAAATCACCAGAGCGCCACAGGCTCTCCCTCTTATCTCAAGCTGAGATTCATTGTCATTTCAGTTGGAGTTAGCATGTAGGCTCCTTTCTGACCTCCTGTGTGTTCCTTCAGTTTGCTGTGAAATAATTGTTCTGGTTCTTGTCAGGGGAGGCTGTTTTAGCAGTGAATAGATTGCTGATACTAATAAATTAATTTGGACTCAAACTAGTGTTAGAAATTTTAGGTAGTGATGGTGTGAGAAGAATTTAAAAGAAGGTCCTCCACTCAGTCTGTGGGAAAGAGGTTGATGGGATTTTTTTAATATTAGCAGAGATATAATATTTGGATAAATATAGGTCTTCTTTTATCAATAAATTAAAAACTCATTAAAATATTGCTATGAAACGGATTGGGTTTTTTTTCGATTACATGCTGCTTATTAAGAAGAAAAATGCCAGTGTTTACCAAGATGTAAATCTCTTGAAGTGTCTCAGCAAAAATGTTGCTAGAAACTGTAAATATCTTTGTCTTTCTGCTAAGATTTTGTCCCTTTCTGGCAGGGAGGAAGCCTACAAACAGAACTGCACAGGTTTGCACACAACATGCTTTCAACTGTGTGATAAACCAGAAAAAATACAGTGTTTTTTGTAATTGCTTTTGGTTGCAATAGTTGAAGGTATTTTTTGCAACTACAACTACCGTACCTTTTAATTGAAAATAAGACTCCTTGACTGTAATCCTTTCATATTTGCCCAAGTCATCTGGGGCCTAAATTTGAAAAAATGGGAAATGAAAAAAAAATCTGAATTTGTCTCAATTGGAAGAAATGACTGTTCTAAAAACGTATACATGTCAATGAACAGAATATGTGCCTTCTGCCATATTTGATATGCCCTCATACTTCTGTTCTCTTTGCTATATTTGTTTCTATCTGGAAAGAATTTTACTTCAGGATTTTGCTGTGAAATACATCTTCACAGTAAAAATCTTTAAATGCCATAAGGCTAATTAAATAGTACCTGTAAATCAAATGTGTGAAAAATTAAATTTGCAGAATACTTACAAACACTTTAAACATGATACTTACCTCCACAGCTGTCTACTGAAGAGTACCCAGTGCCCAGACACTATTGTAAACTCAATTATTCAAATCACGAGTTGTTCTTTTAGGTACTCTGGATTGACATGCCTAGTTAGGGCTGATTGAAAAACTTCAAAATATTTTACGTGGAAAACATTTTTATGAGGAAAACATTTTGAGTGGAGCTGAATTAAATCTCTGAATCCATCTGATCTGTAGCTCAAATAGCAAGAGAGAGTGATAACCACCGTGAACCTTCTGATGATAAGTTTGTGTCAGAAGCTTTGTTTATAGGAGAAGAATGATGTGTGATGACTCAAATCTGCAGTTTTCACAAGCTATATGTTTGCTAAGGAATCTTGAAAAATATTTCTTTTGCATTTCCAAAAGGTGAGAGTGAGTTGTCAAAAGTTCCTCAGGCATCACAAGAAGTGTTTTAATTTTCAGTCTAGTTATTTCTAACTATTTCTAGTTATAGTCCTTACACAAAATACAGCAAATTCTGCTTTAGCAACACCTTCTGACACTAGCAGAAGACATGAAGAAGATCTTGCCAGGAGCTGTAGAAGTTGAAAAACTTGCTGTGCTTAAACCTCAGCTCAGCTGCTGTGATGACCTCCCTTCATCCCACCCTCTCTCTGGTATTTTTTACAGGTGGGGAAGGGTCAGGAAAATAAAGGTGGCTGTATTTCAGTGCAGTCAGCTCCCTTCAAATACTGCTTCCCTCCTGTGTGAAGCATTTCTGTCCGTGATGTCTTATCATGTATGACCACCAAAAATATTTAATCTCTCCCTTTCCTGCTGCTGAAAAGAAGGAACAGAACCAGTTTGCCCTTTTGGACAAGTCCGCCTCAGGTCCCTCTGTGAAGGGCATCCAGTGTGTAATGGTTTTAAAACCATTAAAAACCTTTAAAACCAGTTTTAAAACCCCAGTGTTTAAGGTGAGAGGATCCTTGAGAACTCCTAGTAGTTCAGAGTTTGAGTGAGGAATGCAAAATGGGAATGAGGAAAACGCTGCTGCTACTGACTGTGAGGCTCTCGGAAGCCCTTAGCCTTACCATGTTTTGCTTCTTACTTGCTGAATGATGATGCAGCTCTGTTCTCTGAACATATGAAGAAGGTGCAATAAAGGCTGCCTTGGGAGATGGCAACGAGTCCTCTGTGTCCCAGAGCTACTGGTTCCTGCGCTCCCTGTGCTTTCATCTGAGAAGCAATGTGGAGGAGGAGAAGAGCTGCTGGCAGGAGAGAAAGACCGTTCTCCAATGACTGCTTGAAGGAGTAGATGTGAAATGGGGTGTGTTTCTGATAATTGGCTTTGGAAACTCACCTGGAAGGTGGACTTCTCTTTTTAGGAAATAAATATTTTCCGCTCATTTTCCTGCTCTTTCTTGCCCTGAACCGAGCTGGAGCTGCTATGAGATGAATGCTGCTGAGGGACAATCCTGTCCTGGTTGGGGACTGAGTGCAGCTGTGAAAGAAAGCTAGCAGAGGAGCAGCCCTGATCCCTGACACAGCTCGGCTGGGGAGGAGGCAGAAGCTTAACAGAAGTAGTTTTAAGCTGTCTGTCTTGTGAAGACAGCCCCTGAGGAATGCTGACATGAGTTGTTGTCACTTTGAAGTCTTGGGGTGGTTTGTTTATTTTTTTTCTGAAAACCGTAGGCCCTCAGAGTTTGTCTGTACTTGAGAATGTAGTTGTGCGTTGAAGGAGTAATTTCTAGCCCTTGCATTTGTGGAAGAAAGTGACTCATGACCCATATGCCCTCTTACAACTCGGAGCTAGAAAACTTAGAGAAACTCATTGTTTGTAGTTAAATCACTGAGTAGCTGGGTGTGAAGATACTGAGATCTAAGAGAAGAGCTTGAAGTAACTTGCTCTGAATTCACAACCTGAAACCAAATGGGAAAGCTAGAGGCTTTCCACTTGCTCCTTCCTTTTGTTTAGAAATCCATTGGTAAGTGGCAGAGGAGTCAAGAGGCAGGTAGAAGAATTAGGATAGAAGCACCTACCAGCTCTAACCCCTGGTCACATCTTCAGAGACAAGCAGACGTGCTGGGGCAGGATGATGCTTGGAGGAAGAAGGAACAGAAGGAGAGCTCCAGCCTCTCTTTCGCACCTTTACCCCAGAAAGACTGTGAATAATACCACTTTTTGGAGATACTTTGGGGAAGGAAGTATCATATCTTTTCTTTATTCCACGCTGTAAAAAGGAACTTGCATGACTATAACAGCCCTGCTGCTTCGGGCAGTGAATTTCTGGCATTGTGACAAGGTTGATCTTAAACATTTCCTTCACCTGCCTTCAGCAGAATAAGACTGTTCTGGTGCTAGCAGTTTTGGGAGCTGTAACGTTGGGAAAGAAAAGATTATATGCTGTTGTGTTTCTTATTAAATCTCATAGACTGTACTGCTTCTTGAATGAAGGGTGTACTGAGGGAGTCCTTACCGTGGTTGCAACAGGAGCTCCAAGACTGACTCAGACCAGTAGGCTTTTTGGATGTATGATAGTTCACCCAAAGAGAAATTGTAGGTAGTTCTCATGTGGTCTATCAGCACAGAATAGCAATGATGCTGCTTGTGAAAGGCAACCTCTGCAAGGGAAAAAAGGCATCAAAAAAGCAATCTGTGTGTTAGAAGGTTCAGTTTATGTGGTTGTGGATTCTAATAGTCAATCAGCCTTACCCTGTAGCCAGCACATGGCCAGGCTCTGCACAGGGCTTGTGTTGTAACACAACAAAGGCAATTGGCTTCCTTTCTGACTGAAAGAATTTAAATAAGAACATTTACTTGGAGGACTTAATTAGTCTGTTAAGTAACTACTTACATTGATTGGATCCTGTGTAGTTCATGGCAGTTTAGAGCTGTGCACGTGACCTGGTTGCATCCTAGGTACAGATATCTTACAGGTTTTTTTATATATACTTTTCTATAGATATATTAAAAAAATAAATTAAAAATCCCAAACCCTGGCAGCAAATTAATTAGGTTCTGTGGACAGTTTTAAATTACATTTTTGATATGAGGGATAGCCTATGTGGGGTCACAAATAGTGAATACATAGAGCAGGTTCCATACCTATGAAATTAAATTCGGAGGGGACAGGGGATACAGTGCAGCTTTGTTCTGCTAAACAGGCTTAAAATATTCATAATTCTATGACGGTAGGCCTTAAAAACTAAAATTTATGTTTTGAATAAATTTAAGGTGCTATTATGTAACAACTCCAACCTTTTTTTTTTTTTTCCTCTTTCCCTCCTACAGATCACACATCCGTGGGCGGGCTGGGAGACAGTTTTTATGAATATTTATTGAAAGCCTGGCTTATGTCAGACAAGACGGACATGGAAGCAAGGAAAATGTACGACGATGCAATTGAGGTGATTATAATTCATTGAGTTTTCCAATAGAGTGGAACTTAAAAACCATCTTTAATAATTTAAAAAAAAAAAAAGACAGACACCAAACCACAGGTCTGCTTTTGATTATGTAAGTTTTAAGAAATCAAGTGATGAATAATACTAGCTTTCACTCTGAGTAGTTTAAAAAGTATTATTGTGGAATACATGTGATGCAGATTATTGTGCTAAAAATAATCAGTTTGTCCGAAATGGTATGATGTAAAAGCTCAAGCTATAGTTTATTAGAAAGAGATCTAAAACCCCTAAGATGTGTGCTGAACTACCAAGGCATTTTTATCCAGTGTTCAGAATCATTCTAGGAGATGAAGTCCTGAATTGTTTTATTCTTAAAATTATTTCCTAAAATGTTTAAATGATATATTCCATATTTAACTTGTAAAATGTAGTTCATGCCTATTCCTTGCTCTATAGTTCTTTTGTGATATGATCTTGCTCCCTCTCACAGATCAGGTAGTGCTTGCTCAAACAGAGCAGTACTGCAGGGTGGTTCAGTGAGATATGGGGTTGAGGGGCTTTTTGTGGTGGCTCTGAGCCTTATGCTGCCCAGGTTTTACTTTTTAAATTTCCCCATATATGGGTATCTTTTTTTCATCAAGCTCACTTGTGCCCACTTACGCCAACATGCCTGTGCTACAGTTAAGACCCGTAGAGACTAGTAACCAAACTAGTTTTAGTCAAGTCAGCCATGGTACCAACAGCAGCAGGGACTGTGTGGTCGTGACCAAGTCTTTGGCGCTCGGTGCCTAAGTTGTTCCACGCTCTGTGCATGCTGTGTTTCTCTCAACACAAGATTTTAAAGCTTAGTTTTAGTGCAGTCTCCCAAAGCAAAGCTCCCGTTCTTGGAGTTCTCAAAATTCACATTTTAAAAGATGTATACTCAAAGTTCTAGTCTGAAATTGCTTTGAAACTGTAATATGTCTTATTCCTGACCTGAATTTGGTTACATTTGGCTTTCAGCTACTTGAACTTTTTCCTTCCCTACATTGTTTTAAAGGGTTATTTGCATCATGTAGCTGATTACTAACAAAGGCTCTTCTCTCTTGAAGGAGAAATGCTTGATTTTTCTTCAATCTCATGATATAAAACAGTCTTTGAATTCTTTCTGAAGCTTTTTCCTAAATATTTTCCAGTGTCTTCAGTATGGAGACAGGAATGTAATGTTTCTTCTATTATGTCATTGCCTGATTTCTTATCAGTATTCTCCTCTTCATCTAGCCAAGAGCTGGGTTTGCACTCTTAACCTTTGCCTTGCACTGTCAACTGCTTCCCAGTTGGTTTTACTCTGACGTTGGTTATAATCCTTTTGATTTACTGCTTTCCTACTACTGTGATTTAAATTCTGAATTCCTCGATGTGTGACCTTATGCTTAAATCTATTAAAACACAATTGTTCAGGCAAAACCCATTTTTTCACCTGTTCTGAAAGATTTTACAGGACTGACTTTTCCTTTATCACTATCTATAGCTCCATCAATTTTTGTGTCATCTGCAAATTTTTTTTTTAGCATTTATTTCTTGCAGATTATAGGTAGAAATGCTGCCTAGCATTGAATAAAAGTATCTTTGCAGAATCTTCATGGGAGGAGGATTTTTCATGAATTTTTTTTCAGTTTGAACTGTTCTAGCAAACCAAATTTTAATCTACTCCACAGTCTGTCTCGAATTTGTTTAGGACTAATATTTTGTACAATACCAAGAAAATTCCTGAAATTCCTAATATTCATAATATCAGCACACCCTTGTCAGTCAGACATTTACTTTTGAAGGCATATAATTCATTTTATATAATTGTTCTGTTAACCTTTTAAAATATGGTTAAAGTATCAGCTATTTCTCAGTCCTTTTAAACTTCCTTAACATTCCTGGGTGTGTTAAAGTCAACATTAGTAGTTGAAAATGTTAATTGAATACTTTAAAATACAGTTTATTAGGTCCCGTGGGTTTAAAAATGTTTAGCAGTTGATGTTTAACACCCATTGTGGTTACTGTTGAATTTTTTTGATTCCTAAACTGTGAGCACATTAAAAGTAGAGGAAATAAACTTTGCCTTTCATTCTCTTCACTGTAAGACCAGTCTTGCAAACATTTTATATGGGCAAATTTCTGTCTCTGAATGGAGACACAGGAAAGCAAATTTGGGACCAGATGAAAAAACACACTTTGGATAGGAAAGAGAAAGGGCTGAGCTGTTCCTGCTTCATGTATGCTATGACCTGCACTGTAAGCATCTGATTGTTTCCTCACCCATGTACATTTGAATCTGCATGAACCATACTGATTTATGCCTTGTGGAACATCCTTCAGGTTCAATGTATGTGTTTAGCCCAGGTCCTATTTGACATCAAAAGACATGGGCAAAAAGTTAATGAGTAGGATTTGTAATACGTAATTGCATTTCAAATTTTTATTTGAAATTTCAAAATATTTTTAAGAGCTTTACCATTTTTTGTTGTTGCCCATAACATAGGTCTTCCTCCATAGCTGACAGGAAGGACACTTCTTACTCTTTGCTTTTCAAAACTTGAAGCAAAACCTCTTTGTGTCATTTATGCAAGCAGAAGGGGAAAGGTGTAAAATACATTCTTCCCACTCACAGCACAGAGTTAGAAATGTTCTCAGCACCCACCAGTCTAAAAGAAGATATGTGTCCAGCCACAGTTCACTCTCTTAGCTTGCTGCAGGGGGAGAGTGGAAGATAGACCATCATACCCTCACTTTCAAGTCTTGCAGTAGGCAGTGATATCCCCATTCTTGGAGGTATTAAGAGAAATAAAGATGACAACATCTGTTCTTTAGATGTCATAATTCCCAGTCTGTAGCATATGAAGCCTTACCCAGGTTACCACATACGTCATGACAAGAGTATGAACAAATCAGTATCCATGACCTCTACATGCTATATAACATTAGTGTAGTCTTCCACTCTACAGGACACTTCATTTCAATGCCCAGCTGTTCCTTGTTAATTACTGTAAATATTAATTGTCCTTCTTACACAGTTAGCAAGCAGTGGGTTGTTGAATGCTAAAGTATGTTGAGAAGGTTGCATTTGTTTTCTTTTGGGGAATGCTTCCTTTGCAGCTGTTAAGGTGGAACTTAATAATTAAGTTGCTGACAGAACTTGATTTTCAAATTTCAAAAAATACCCCTTATACAGGACAGTAATGTTCAAGTTCAGAAGATGTGCCCCTCTTGTAAACAGAGAATACATTACATCAAGATGATGTTCGTCAGTCAAACTCTGAAAGCAAGTCCAGCGTGAAGGAGTATCTTGTGGAGAAGGCTATAAATTTGGCCTTTGCTGGCTCTCCTGATGCCAATCACAGCAATTTTTGTCCTCTTGGAAATGCTTCTGAAACATTTACTTCTCCACATGGATACCAAAAGTATCCAATATGGATCTATTTTCTGTGTACACACAGAGACTGTACTGCAGAACAAATAGATCTTTCTTAGAGTTAACAGGTAGCCAAACATTGTTTGAGCCATAAAATACATGTTGAATTCTCAGCTAAAAGTGCAATGTGATTTTCCTATGATTGATCTCATTAGCATCATTTAGCAGTTAGGGTATCTTTTTGTGTGCATTGAAAGCATATTCTTATAGCTGCTTGTTCCTGTAGTGCTCAGAAATGAATTTGGCAGAAGAAGAAAATTATTTTTGTTTTGAAAACAGGATTTTATTCTTTGAAGAAGATTAGTGTGTAAAACTTGCAATGAAACAATATTTGAAAGTTCTTTTAATCTTCTTGTAGGCCATAGAAAAGCATCTCATCAGAAAGTCCAATGGAGGACTGACCTTCATCGGGGAGTGGAAGAATGGGCACCTTGAAAGAAAGATGGGCCATTTGACCTGTTTTGCAGGGGGAATGTTTGCCCTTGGAGCAGATGGTTCCAGAGATGATAAAGCGGGACATTATTTGCAGCTTGGAGCTGAAATTGCACATACGTGTCATGAGTCATATGACAGGACAAGTAAGATACAATCTAGTCATTTCGGTAGTCAAAATGCAGAAATTGTCATAATTATTTTTGTTATGGTCATATGCCTTATCTAATGTGCATTGGTTTTATACCAGTGTCGCTTTTTTAACATCCGTGTATTTATTTCTGACCTACATCATCGTGAGTAAACGTAATACCAGACTTTATATGGGTCCTTCCTGCATGTTTATCCCTATTTTTGGATCAGTCAGCTAAGATAGGTTATAAGGGTGCAGAGAGGAAGGGGTACGTGTGAACTCTTGTCCTCCCAGATTGAAATTAAAAACTGCCCTATCTTTTATACTGTTCTTACAGATGTGTAAAGCGAAAAATGTGTTAAATGCACCTTTCACTGTTTTTAGTGATAGTACATTCTGGGTAAGTATGATTAAACTAGAGATGATGAAGATTTCTATGCAAACTGTGCAATGGCCAAAGATCTGAACGGTGAGGAGGCAATACCAGAACTTCACTGTTGGACAGAAAGTTTCTCAAGTTCAGTCTTTTAGACCAGGTTTATTTTACATCTTTAACAGTGACCTTGATGCATAAAGTTGGCATGTGCTGATTACACTTACAGGGGCCATAAAGTCATAAGACACAATCAAAACAGAAGAGTCTCAGAACAGTAAACTGATCTTGAGGATCAGAAATAAAAAGTTTACCAGAAAAAAGGCTTGAGCTCTTTCTTCTAAACGGGAAGCTGAGAAATGCCAATGCGGTCCTAGTCTGTGTCAGGCGAAGAATTTTCAGTAGAGATTAGAGAATATTAACGCTGCCTTAGAAGACATGTATAATTTGTCATCCAGAATAGACTTTGCAAATCTGAATTTCAAGCAGAGTAAATGCAGAGAAGGACCAACAGAATGATTAGAGCAACAGAGCTTCTATCTTACAGTGGGAAAGTAAGAGAAGTTGGCCTGCTCAGACTAGTGAAATAATGCCAAAGAAGTGAATTAATTTTCTTGTCATTGCAAGGGGTAAACACTGAAAAGAAATAGAGTTATTTTAAGATATAAACAACACAGTTGTACCAAGAGCAAGATTTGTAAGCGCACGGTGACTAAATGTAGGTTGGAAATTGGAAATTATTTTGTGTAGCCATCAGAGAAGTGAGCTTCGGAAATAACTTCCTAGTGGAAGTAATGGTAATTAAAACTTAAAAGCAGTTTTAAGATAAGAATTCACGTATTTATTCACAGGACTACATAGTATTGTATAGTTGCCTGTAATTGTAAAGACTTTGTTTTGATAGTCATGAGTGATACTTTTCATGGGTAGCAACAACATTTGAAAAACAAAAAGAAGGAAAAAAAAAGATGATTAAGGAAAAAGGTAGGACATAATAACTATTATTGCATTCTGAAAAATTGAACATTGAAATTAAACTTTTGAATGTTTGACACTTAAAAATAAGCAATACTGAATTTACAGTTGTTTGTGCAGCAGTCCTAATTTTATTCCTTCAGATGTTTATTTTGTACCCTAAATAAGTCAAAAGACGGGGATAAAAGTTTTGGTTACATAGTTAATGACTGTATAAGAACATACACATGAAGGAAACAGACTGAAAGTTGTACAGACAGCTATAAATTTGCAATGTCCTAGTTTTCTTTTGTTCAGTCTTGCAATCTAAGTAATGTGTATTTTTTCTTGTTTGTTTTTTTTTGCCTGAAATATTTTTTCAAAGAAAACAAAGATCCGCTATGTGCAAAATGGCAACTTCTTAATTATTGCTTTAACAGCAATATTCGAGAAATAGTTGTACACTTAATAGCAGGACTGGCTGTTTGCAGAAAGACTGTTTTTCAGAGGGCAGCCAGATAATTGGACAGCTGATAGATTTATGTTTCAGTCAGCAAAGGGGAGAGCCTGATCACTCTCTTCTGTAGAGTTGGCAGAATTCTTGCCCAATTTGGTGTCCCCAGAGGAGACAGCAAGGCACTGAGGATAGAGAGCTCTTTTCTTCATATAAACTATCCAGAACTGTCCATCCCTATGTCTTCCCACTGTTGCTCATAATAAACTGCAGTATATGCCTGGTTTTATAATATATTAGTGTAAAAATACTACTTTATTAAGCAACCTAAATTTCCACAAGGGCTATGGAAAGCTATTTCAGGGACCAGTCTCAGCAAAATCAAAACAGAATTTCACAGAAGAAACATACTACTTCTTTCACCCTTTAGTGAAGAAATTTTTCTTAATATCCAGTAAAAACCTCCTCTGGCACAGAGGCTGTTTCCTCTCATCCTGTCATTTGGGAGAAGTGACTGATCCTGACCTCATTGCAGCCTCCTTTCAGAGAGTTGTAGAGAGCGAGAAGGTCTCGCCTCAGCCTCCTCTTCTCCAGACTGAATAACCCCAGCTTCTCATAAGACTTGTCCTGTAGACCCCTCACCAGCTTCGTTGCCCTTCTCTGGACACATTTCAGCACCTCAATGTCTTTCTTGTAGTGAGGGGCCCAAAACTGGACACAATACTCGAAGTCCAGCCTCCCCAGTGCCAAGTACAGGGAGATGGTCACTTCCCTAGTTCTGCTGGTCACACTATTTCTTATACAGGTTGTCAGCATATGCTGATTTACAACACACCGTATTTTTAGTAAAATACTATTCCTTATACATAAGAATTTTCCCAGACATTAGCTGATAATATGTAAAGTATTGACTGACTACAGCCAGATTATTTTAGGATAAAGTATTTTGCATTTCTTCAAAGTTTCTGACAGGAACTGTCCTCAGAATCTGTGTACAGCATTTGCTTGTTTTTACATGTGACAATTCCAGTGCAAAATATGCCAGATGACTAAGATTTCAGCTGAGACATTGTCAGGGTATGAGTAGATGCTATCTCTGTCCCAAGATTCAGCTAAACAAGCAAAGCTGATAAGAATAATTACTTGGTTTTGCGAGAAGTGTAAAATAACAATGCACGCTGATGGAATGGTTCAGAGAGTCTCAGACAAAAGTATCTTGGAGGGTCTCTTCCTCAAATTTTATGACAGTTAGAACCTAGAAAGTATTATTATAATTATGAATCCTATATATAGATGTTTATCTAGAAGTCTGAGAATTTGCCCTGATTTTCAGCAGTGCTTAATGCTCTTTGAAGTCAACTTAAAATCCTTTAAAATCTCTTTTTTTAAAATGGTACTGGTTTAGCTTTGCAGTTTTGCACTATGGTATGAAATTGTTTCTCATCTGCTCTGCAAGACTAGAAATACAGGCTATCAGCCTCATTAATGCTAAAATAACTGCATTACAGTGTGACCTAGCATTGTAAAATGGCCTTAGATGGTTCTTTTCTTAGAAGAGTGTTTCCTCAAAAGGTATCATGTTTGTAGTAGCTTCTTTACTTTAGCCAGCTCCTAAAGTGATTAATTTTGCATCCTTGGGTTAAGATAAAAATTCAAGGAGATTGTCACAATCTGCAAGGATCACCTGTCCTCTGGGTGGTATCATTTCTTGGAGTGCCCAACAACATTAGAAGATATGAGTAAATTATTAAAGATTTAATGCACCAGCAGGCTATACAGCAAGAGAAGTTGTCACAGTTTCTGTAGATGATGCATCACCAGAACTGCCTGAAATCTAGCTTCTTTGGTGGATAAAAGTAATACAGCTGACATGGTTTCCAAAAGGCTTTTTCGAAAGTTTTCTACTAAGGCCTTTTAAGGATATTAATGAGCAACAGCATAAGTAGTAAGTACCTGCATGGAGAAAAAGAAATATGTTTGTAGTGTAATAAACAGAGTAGAGATAAATAGTCAGCTCTTGCAGTGGACAAATAGTGGTTACTCAGTGGTTCTCTGATATATTTTATATGTATTTATGCACATATGTGTATCTGTATTTATAAATGTATATTCTATTTACATTTTGTATTTTAACATGTCTATCTATGTATATACAAATAAAATACATCTACCATAAATTTATCTATACATACATAGACTTGTATCAGGAAAAGGGCAGAACAGTAAGGCAAATGTGCTGTTAATAATAACTTTTTTTTAAAAAGCTACTCAGATAGCAAGGATGAAAGAAAGCTGAAAAATCGCATAAGGACCTTAAGAGGTTGAGTAATTGCATAATAAATTACAAAATTAAATTCAGTGTAGTTAAATGTGAAGTGAGGCACCTATGAAAAAGTTATTCCTAACCTCACATATAAAATTATGAGCTCTTAACTGACCATTACAACTCAGGAAATTGCTCTTGAGATTATGAAAATGTCAGCTCGGTAGCAGTTAGGAAAAACAAAGTGAGAAAGAAGAAAATAGAAAATGTCATTGTGTCACTGTATTAATCTTGTCCACACTTTTCATGCTGTATTCAGGCCAGTCCTTGCATTTCACAAAGGATGTAGTGGAACTGAAAGAGTTGCAGAGTTGCTAAAAGGAAAACTAAAGGTAGGGAATAGTTTCCATTCAAGCAATGACTGAATCAGATAGTATTCTTCAGCGTGAAAAAGGGATGGGTTAGGTAAGATACAACACAAATCCAAAAATCATCAGGGCACTGGAGAGACAAACTAGAATCAGTTGTTCACTCTCCTCAGCAAGAGAAGACCTAAGGACTGTCAAATGAGTCTAGCTGGAAACAAGCTGAAAATGGAAAAGAACAAAAAAAGTGGTTCTCCTCTGAAGAGAGCATAGAGGTGTGGAACTCTTCACCAGAGGTTGTTTTGGATGCTTACATGGGTTTAAGGAAACACCAGATAAGTACTTGAGAAATAAATCTATTCAGAATTACTGGCAGCATTAAAAAGTATGTCTAGTTTGTGAGAAGCCTTGAGCTCAAAAAAACCTGGAGATTGGTAGATAAGCTGGAAAAAGGTATCATATATACTTCGCTACTTGGCCATATATACTTTTTCCACTTCCCCATATTTGTTTGATTTTTACCTCTGTTGCAGACGTGATACTGGACCAGACAAACTTCCATCTGATGCAGTATGGCAATCCTTCTTAATTTTGGATAGGTAGAATTCTGTATCTAATTTCATTGATTTTGCAGTAGAAATTGTGGGGTATTTTTTTGCTAAAATGGGTAAAATGACCATTTGGAAACAATTATCCTAAACATTTCTTGATGGCATTTTCCTTATCATGTGTGGCTGAATGAAAGTGTGGTGCTTTTTTGTGTTTGCATCCAGAGCCATACTCCTTGAAACAGAAAGATTAAGGTACATTTTTGGAGCTTTTCTGCTGGATGCTGTTCGTATGTAGTATTCTAAGGTTCCCCTTTCAGGCTCATGAGACCATGGTTAATTTGGGCCTCTAGCCCTTAGGAATTACATGGTTGATCTCTTTGATCATTTTTAGAGCTCGAGTGCAGCTTCGAAGTTCAGTGCCTTAAAAATTCTCTGCCAAAGCCAAGGGTGGGGGGCAGCTGTAGGTAAGAGTGCATTATTTACGTCAGATTTCAGGAATAATGTGTAGCTGTATAATAAAAAAAACCACATGTAATTGTGTTTTCGTATTGTTGAGAGTTTTTCTACAGGTACCTCCTTTTCATATAAATAGCATTCCAGATGCTGGCACAGGGCCATTACAGCTTCCTTTAAGGGCTAAAATAGTGAATGTCTTAGTTCAGAGATTTATTTTCAGGTGTGGCCAAGTTTTCGTTGTCTAGTGGTAATACTTGAGGATGACATTATAAAACGCATCAGTTACGGTGGCCTGACAGCACTTCCCTAAAATCAAGAGAGTTTGGGTAAAGATGCAGGTTATTTGAGGTGGTGATACCTGGTTTTGTCCTAAGATATTTTGCTACTGTGTTGGGTGGGATCAAAGGGCATCAAGACATCTATTGACCCTACTTTTTATCTTTTACTTGTAAAGAACTGATGGCGGTCACTTTAATTTTATCCTATGATTGAATGTGCTAATGTGTTTATATTCTTAGTGCTTCATTATTTTTCAAGAGGATTACTGTATTCCTGTCAAGATAGGTAGTTTTCTCACAGGAATTGGATAAATTATTCATAAGAAAAATTATAGGCCTCAATAATAGGAAATATTTATGAGACTGCTTAAAGACAAGCTACTTTCTGCTTTTCTCACATACTTGGGATATGGCTGTCTCCTAGCCACCCTTCCTGCAAAGATTGGTAAGGAATAAATTTAAATTTTTTTCTCTCTTTTTTTTTCCCCCCCTCTTTTTTTCCTCTGCAGCATTAAAGCTGGGTCCAGAAGCATTCAAATTTGATGGTGGTGTAGAGGCGGTGGCAGTGCGGCAGAATGAGAAGTATTACATCCTGAGACCAGAGGTGATTGAGACCTACTGGTATATGTGGAGATTCACCCACGATCCCAAGTACAGGCAGTGGGGCTGGGAGGCAACACAGGTAAATGTATTCATTATCTTTCAGTAAGTTAACTCTACGTAATTTTCCTTTGGTAGCCGCTTTCATCCCGTGTTACTGAAACCCTTCAAATGGTAATTGACTTTTACAGGTCCCTGTAAACTTAGGGGGGTGCACGCAGTTATTCCTGTTTCTCAACTGCTAAAACAGATGCAGAGATGAGAGACGTGTTCAGCATTATACAGCTGATGAGTTTTAGGGATGGAAACAGATTCCACTGGTCAGGACTTCTACTGTTATCAGTAGTCTACAGCCCCCAAGAGAAGTAATTTATCCTGGGAAATGAAAGGGTATTATAAATAACTTTGCTAAGCATGTGTTAGCACTCGATTAGATTAAAAGACAAAGCTATTCTTAGGGCTTCTTCTTGGTCAGCTATTAAAACACAAATGGTAGGACAACTGTTCTCAGACAGTTTGTAGACTAGAGAGCATATACGTACGTGTATGTGGGTTGGAATCATGTCTCTTTCTTTTCTTAGTTGTCTGACTAGAAGGAAGGAAATTTGCCAGACAGTTTAAATTTACTCAATTATAATAAAAAATTACATCACTAGAAGCAGACCAGAAGGAGAAGTGAATAAGTAATGACACATAAGGCAGAACTTAAAAATTGTTGCTAAGATATTTTGGAGATTGTTGATTTTTTTGAATAGCTGCTTTCCTGGGTTTAAATCTAGTTGTTGCTTGTTTTAATCAAATTCCCAAGTGTGAAAATGCATCTGAGCCTTTCTCATTGGAAATGCTTGTGATGGTCCACAGAAGCCCAGACTCCTTGTAAGACTCTTAACACAGATCTGTTGCTCATGGCCTTCCCTCATTCATCCTTTGTAGAGAGATGGATAACTTCTTTGTCTGATAGTCATAGATTATGGGCTATATGAACAACTAGGTTTCATTTTCACATGACAATATAATATTCTCATTGTAAAAATTATTTGTAATCCCCAAAAAGAGTTCTTTTAAATGCTTCCTAGGGCTCAACTTGTGAGCGTTTATTGGTCTCATGTTTCTCACTGCTTCTACCTAATGGTCTCTACTGAGGTTGGGCAAAACTAATTTGTCAAACAAGCAGTTTTCTGGTCATCTTCAAGATCTGTGGGTTATTACAGCTCCTCCGCTTCCCTGCTACAGCTCCTGCAGTCTTTGGAAACACAGCTCAAAGCCAGTTTCAGATACATGAGCAAACATTAAAGATAACAAGACACTAATGAAATATTTTTACTACAGCTGACCGAGATCAGGGAAGAGCAAAGGAAAAGATGAACTAAGAGAGAATTAAGCCTGAAGAAACTTTATTCTGAAGGTGAAAGGCAGTTTTGCTCCACAGGCAAGAGACACAGAAAAAGCACTTGCAGCAAGAGACCTGTTGAGAAGTCTGTATTCATCAGGTGGAAGATAGTTAAGGCAGGTTCAGAATATTTAGCTGAGCTCATCCTTAGGCTTCCCTCAGTGCAGTTGCAATCATGTAGAAAAGTCCAAGTATTTTAAGATTGTGTCCTAGTCTTTGTTAGGTTTTGCCTTGTAGATTGTTTTGTTATAACCAACATTATGTTACTCTGGAGAGAGGTTCTACTTTTATCACGTTTTTATTCTAGAATGCATTGCTATGCTCTCCAGAACACCAAACACTGAGTCACACCATCCCTCCTGCCCAAACTATATATGTTTCTAATATGACAAAGAAACAGATTTAGTAAGCTGCTCCTTGCCACTGCGTGTACTACAAATGCTTGCTGATCTAACAACAGCTCCTGTCAGAAGCTATGGCTGGCTGATCCAAGCTGAGATTGGGTCCTTTATACTTGGTTTAAAAATTTATAAATGTAAATTTTTCAGACTGAGTTCTGTCTCTTAAGCCTGCTGCAAAGCTTTTCTTTTGAATTGCATTTTGTTTCGTTTTCTCACTTGCCTTCGTATCTTGCTCCCCATTAATGCTTTCAAATCCAAACCCTCCCTTCCTCCTCCTCTGCCTCCAATTTTCTCTGTATGCAGGGTAGTATTTTATTTTATCCTTCTGTCAACCTGCACGGAAGTTGTGTAAATCAAGCAGCCCACATGTTTAACTGCCTCTGTCCTTACAGAATGCCTTTTTCCACTTGCTTTCTCAATAAAGAGTTTCTTTATCTAATGTAGCCCTAAAATACTTTTTAACTCTTCATAAATGGTTTTGCATATCCCTCCCACAAATACAGACTTTCTTTCCCCTACTGTCATACTAACACAGAAGCTCAGGAAGCTTTTTGTTCCCTATGGTTTTCTGTTCCCTGCATACAGATAATAAGTTCTCCTGTTTACTTCTCACACCTACTCACTACTTTCCCTTCTTCCCTACCTAGCACAGCTCTGGTTGTGTTTGTTCTTCCATTTATAAATGAAGAAGAATCTGGTATGACACAGAGAGCAGTTGGCTTGCTGCCTGTGTATGCCA
Source organism: Scolopax mira (assembly GCA_004320125.1). Taxonomy (NCBI): domain Eukaryota; kingdom Metazoa; phylum Chordata; class Aves; order Charadriiformes; family Scolopacidae; genus Scolopax; species Scolopax mira. Next base: position 137,261 of record BJBW01004572.1, on the reverse strand, counting down.
CTGTCTGTATTTGCTTTCCATGTGCCTTTCAGCCACATATTTTGAAATCTGTATTACAGACTTCTTTGTGGTGAATGATATTTTCTTCATCAGAAGTCTAGTAGTTCTTTTAAAGAGTTTTGTTTCCGAGTTCTAAGTGGTCTTATTTTTCTACACTGAACGTGGTGTAACCTGGTGTTTGATGACTGAGTTGCTAGTGGTCTCCCTTGTTTGCTTCTTTGAGTGCACGAATACGTTCCTACCCAAATGGTTTGGGTTAGTTCACTGATATTTCAGAAGCCTGCTTCTGTCGTTTTAAGAACTCATCAGAGATGGTCCAGGATACATTACAGAACCACATGGCTTTTAGTTATACCATATGACTTAAGTTTCTTTAGCACTCCAAACTGAGATCTCTCTCTGCCTTTTATAAATGGGAATTTGCACAGTGGGCTGGATTGTGTGTGTATGCAGATCTTTGTTTACTTTCTTTATCTTTTTTGCCATTAGCAGCTGCTTTTTGGCCTTATTATCTAGGTTTTTGGATAAAAATTGGGCATTTGAGTGTAGATGTTGTGCTTCGACTAAAGCCTGCTTTGTCATATCTCTCCAAATGCAATGTGTCTGGGAAAAACCAGGAAGTTGAATCTTACATTTCCTCAGTGATCATAAATCCCGGTGACAGAGTCTTTATCTCTTTCCTAATAAAAAAAGACTAATTCTCCCTAATACTATACTTAGCACTAGAGACCACATCAATCTCAATTGTACTGGGCCAGACAAATTGTATGATGGTATGCTGGGGGGCTGGCTGAAGTATTACAGAGATACACATGCAAGATATTCAGGGTAAATACAGAAAATTACTAAAATCCTTTCTAGGCTAATTATTTGAAAGCAATAAGTCACCATCTCACAATAGGAATGTAAAGGCAATTACTGATCTAAGCTGTTTGAATGAAGGGTTTGACTATTTGTTGGGGACTTGCTGTCTGGTTAAGCAGGATTGCACCAGGGAAGCTGCAGAGTTCAATCAGGGTGTCTACTTACAGTGAAAATAATATATGAGACTTCAAGTTCAGGCTAACTTCAGGCAAATTGAGGATTGACAGTCAGATGGAGTGGAAAGACCTATAGGCTCTCTACTTAGTGAAGCAAAGAAGATAAGAGTCATGCAAGGTTGGAGGTGAGAGAAACAAGGATTCGGAGTTCATAGGTTGGAAGCTGTGAGCACCAGAGAGAAGTGTTTTGGGAGGTAAACTGGTGAAGAAACTGGCACAGTTTTTAGGAGCATATTGTTGACATAGTCAAGAAGAGTCACACATGCAACCACAAAAACACCCTGAGAGGAACTGAGGGAGCTGGGATCGGATCTAGAGGCACCTCCAATTTTAGTTGCAAAGAACTTAGATCAACTCTGACCTCCCTGTATGTCACAGGCCCTGAAATTTTGCTTTGCATCATTTTTGAGGTGGGTCACATGTTCTTGGTAAGAGTATGCTATTGCATATTCTTCTGTTCTACTCTTGATTTGAATAAAGGGTACTGGAAAATCCACTTCTTTTGATATTTGTTCTATTATTTAATTACTTGTACTCTTAAAAAGATATGCTTTGTTTCCTATTTGAGTTTGTCTAGTTTCAACTGTGAATCACTGGATTTTCCTGACTTTCTATACAATTAAAATGTCTTTTATTCCCCCATGTTTTTTTTCCAAAGAACTTTTATAGATTGTAATAAGCTTACTACTACTTAACATGCTAAACAAATTGTATTGTCTCCCGCTGTAAAGAGTTTTCTCCAAATGTCTGCACCCACATCAGTTCATCATCCTTTTTAAAAAATTAATTCTATAATTGCATGTTCCAGTTTCAACTTTGCCCACAGCCCTGTGCAATGGTAAAATTATATCCCTGCTACTGTTTACAACCCCTGAGTGTGCACCTGCCACAACATCCTAGCAGGAACCTGGATTGTCTCATATGGCCACTGAATTCTTTTAAGTGTCTCTACTTTCCAGACTAATTTGGTTCTGCAGTTACACAGCTTTTATGTCTAGATTTAGGATTATGTACCTGGTTATATGAAACTCATTTTGTTTGGGCCCTAGTTACTGCCAGTTTATACTGTTTGCAGTTTTTCATTCGTGTCATTTTTGCCATCAGCTGTGTTACAGTGATTGATAGAACTTCAGACCATTCCTTGTGGATCTCTGTTAGAAGCAACTCTATTTGGTGATGCTTTTACACATTGCCAGTTTATTCTTAGAGCACTGTCAGTTGGTTTTAAATTAAGACCATAGTGTTGATATGATATAGCGCTATTTTGTTTTATATTAGTGTTTTATGGTATCGTGTCAGTTGCTTCAGAAACTTTTAAGTTTATTACATCTCTGCAGTTACCTTTCTTTGCCAATTTATAGACCTCAAAGAATGAAATCAAGCTTGTGAGGATGGTAGATTTCTATAAAACCATACTGATCAGTGTCAATTATGACACTTGTTCTTTTAAATTTTTTTCATGTGTTCCCATAAGTTTGGGTCTAACATCAGGTATGCCATCCTAAAATTGTTGTCAGCCTGCCAATGCCTCATAATAGTAGCATTGCCTTGATATCCTTCCAGTCATCTAGGACTTCCCTGTATTCTAGGGTGCAATAAATTTAGCATCGTTTTATTAAGGAAACTGTTCTTCAGCTCTTGAGCAAAAGAGTTTCCAGGTGGCAAATCAGATGCCTCTACACCAAGTACTCTGAGATCTGTCTGAAGGCAGATGACTGAAAATTTCAAGTGCATTTTAAGCACCTTGACTACAGCACCAAACTTTTAAGCCAGTTTCACGAAGTTCTGTACACCTCTGAATCAAGGACAATTTGTTTATCTGTCTTTGGAGGAATAACTGCATAGCAATCTTTCAGAGGAATTTTTCCTCTCCAGTTCATTACTACCTGCAGTGCCAGATCACTGATGAACTAGGATAAATCCTCTGCCTGTCCTGAACTCCAGTCTAGCCAGAGTCTGTCTCCCCAAGGAGAAATTTCTGAAGATTCAAGACTACTTGGTAATTGTAAGGTAAAATAATATAAGTCACACATGTTCTTTCTTCAGACTTCTAGGCCTGCCAGCTTCACCAGTGTTGCACTTAGTTATCCAAGCATGAGACCTCAGTGCTATCAGGATATAGCAGGATCTCAGTGCTATCTGTCATCTGCAGTCTCCAGAATAAATGAGTTGTGACTCTTAGGCTGACTTGGGGATTTAATTCTCGAGGAGGAAGGATACAATGTCCTACCAGTGGTATTGTTTGTTCCTCATTTTCATTTTGCCAAAATCACTAGCAAGTTTCTCCTGTCTTGAGCTGTGGAACACAGGGTTGCTGGATCATTGACCAGAGGAACACCTACAAGGTCAGACTCCATATGCTAGAAATTCTGGCAGGATGGTAACCATTGGAACGTTCCCCTTCAGTCTTGCCTTGCTTAAGAGCAGAGACAAGTTCATGTTCTGCACTATCATAAAAGTGGGGATAGTGGCACGAAGAGGCACTTCATTTCCTGCCTAGAAAGCAAAAGTGCTTTGTCTCTTGCTTCACATCACACCTGCCTGGCAGCTGTCAGACTTGTGAGGAGGAACATGCAAATGGTTCCATAAACAGTGTATGTATTATTTCTGCAGAAGTTGGCCAAGCAATTAATTTTTTTTCTTTTCCTTTTTTCCATGTTTGTGATAGCTGCCATGTGATAGCTAGCATCACTTGTGGTGTGCAAGAGCATGCTAACAAAGAGATTGTCAAGGTGTGATGCTGTTGGACTTAGATGTGTCACAGGCACCTTTCTCTCCAGACTGTAGAGAAAACCTGGTCAACCCAAATCCCAAGATGTGAATAGTCTCAGTGTAGCCCTAGCCTGTGCCAGTAACCAGATCTGAAAAGAATTCATCCACACACTTGCTCCTTATAGGCTCAAGTCCTAATAAGGAAGGGAGTGTTTCCATCCAAACTTGGAGAAGGTTCCACTTGAGATAAATTGTCCCAGGAAAGATAGTACCCTTCTTGACATAAGTGCAGGCTCTAGAGCCACAGCTATTCCAGTAATATCCTTTTGCCAGTCTCTCCTCTTGAAAAATTCTTTAAAAATTTTGGTCTTCAGAAATTTGAAAGAACTTTGTGCAGTTTTGATTATTCTTTGATCCATGAACAGCCTCACATTTCCACAGGGTAAGAGTGTATATTAGGAGGAGATTAGCTGTAGTACCTGATGTGCTATGACTTACTGTCCTAGGTACCTTGCTCACTAGACTTTTCACTTTCCTTCCTGATTTCACTGATGGCATCTGCCAGCACACTTCATGTCCAGTGGAAAATTCTCCTTTGTTTCCCAGTATTTCTAGTATGTAAAGGCTTTAGTAAGGACCTTGAAGAGTTAATTTGGATTGAATCTGTTTTCCCTGCATAAAAAGGGACATCATTCAAAACTTGTTTGCTCCCCTGGCTTGACTCCCCTCAGCTTCTGTTGAGTATAACTAGCAAAAATCAGAATTAAGGAAAATCTGGGTCTAAAGCACCATGCGGAGAGAAACTTCGCAGAGGCTAACGGGGTGAATCATAGATTACTGAACTACAGGGAGCTACGTTCAGTAGTTGGTAATGACAGACATCCTGAGCCAAACATTTTCCTTCATCACTGTGCCTTTTCTGTGCCTGCATGAATCTATTAAAAGAGTTGGTGTCTGCTGAGGAAGCAGTGCCAAAGCAGCGGGGAAGCACAAATAACCTGTGAATCATTTCAGAGGCATTTCTTTGGGGCAGGTTTTAATGGCTGATATCCTTGTGCGCTGTAAGGTCGGGCATGCGAGCGGAATAATGAAAGTGTAGGCGAGAAGTGCTCTGAGCTACTAACTCATTCTTTCCAGTCTCCTCCTCTTCCATTGTGTTTTTTGCAATAGTGTGTTGGAGCTGACTAGCTGGGTGACTTGTGAATCCTGGGTCCATTGGCCCAGGATTTAAACTTCATGCTTTAAAGACAAAGAGCGTTTCTGCGGTCCAGCGCATGAGCTGACTTGAGTTTCAACTTCTCAACTACATGAGAAGAGCACATGTAGGAGATGGAAACGTGAGGAGAGAAAGCAGTAGCTAGAAGAGTTTGTAAGATGAAATCAACGGTCTCTAGAGATTAGAGTCCCCTTCTTTGGAGATTTTCAAGACCCACCTGGNNCTCTAGCTCTGGGCAATCCTGCTTCAGCAGGGGAGTTGAACGAGATGATCTCTACGGTCCCTTCCAACTCTAAAAAATTCAGTGAAATTCAGTGAAATTAGTACAGTATTTGATTCTTGCTTTCAGTAAGTTATTAAGCGTTGGAATGGGCTGCCCAAGGGAAGTGGTTGAGGCACCATCCCTGGAGGTTTTCAAAAGACAGGTTGACATAGTGCTTAGAGACATAGAATACTTTCTTAGCATCTAGCAATTTGCTAAATGTGGCATTGTAGTCCTGGAGGGATTTTACTTCTCTACATATCTAGTACCCTTTCATTTTTGTTGATCAGCATAAACTATTAACACAGCATGCTTTGACAAGAAGAGTCACAACAGAGTAATGCAGCATGAAAAGAGTTACGTCCTTTGTTGATGAACCCTGATCCTTTATTGTTTCCAAATTTTGCTCTACAATTAAATTCTCCTTTTCTTTTCCCTTCCTCTTTGCAGGCAATTGACAAGTATTGCCGAGTCAGCGGTGGCTTTTCTGGTGTCAAGGATGTCTATTCCTCATCTCCTACTTATGATGACGTACAGCAGAGCTTTTTCCTTGCTGAAACTTTGAAGTAAGTTCTCTTCACTCTTGCATCTTCCTGTAAAAGCTAGCATCTAAATTCTAGAAGAATACAACAAATAATCTGTTGCCTCATCAGGGTGGTTTATGGTTTCTTTTTTCCCAGCTTTAAGGTCCCAGATCAGCCCATTTTACCAGCAGAAAAGACAAGTGGAATTTCCTGTACAAGAAGCTTATGCTTAGAGAGCTTTAGATTTTAAGACTTCTATTTAATTTCTGGCATCATAGCAGAGGAGAGGTTATCTCCTTTTAAGAAATGCCCTTTGCAAAAGACTTTTTTTTTTTTAAATACACTGACTTGACATGTCTTAAAGAAGTATGTGCTATGCTATTATATTGTAGAACTTGTTTCTCCTGTGTGCGTTACTGGAAGGGAGTAAACGCAAGAAACAAAAGCCATTCATGGCCTTGGATGATTTTTCTGTATTTATATCACAGGATATTTTTCTAGAATGCTTTTTGGTGTGAGCAAGAATATGAGGCATATTTTATAATCTCTTACATACTTAAATATTTTCAGTTCAGTCAAATCAGTAGGACACCTGTAGTCCATCCTGCAGAAGCTAATGCGCTCTGTTGGCTATTTCGTTCAAGGTAAACTGCTCAAAGTCACTGGTCTTTCACCATGTTTCTTTTAAATTAATAACAAAAAATGCTATACTGAAATATGCCATAACAATATGAAAAACTAATATAAAGATTGGAATGTGTTATGGATATGTTATTAAGAGATCTATTTTTAAAACTGAGCTAGCATGACATGGCTACTTATCTCCTTCATCATCGGAACAAACCAGGTATCAAGACCATCAAGACCACTCTTCTATCACCTGGTTGTGATCACTCTGGGGTTATGCCTGTGAAGCAATGTCTTCTGTTATGTGATGGTTTTCTTGATACTCAAGTTACAGCAGCAAATTTGGTAATACAGTTCTGGCATTGAAATGTGCCAAGATTCCTGCATGGGTTATCTCCCTGAAATCTTCTGTATTGTATACTTCTGGGAGAAAAGTGTCCAAGCTGACTATATTCCTTACCCTTATTTTCTTCCCTCCTGTCTAACAGTTTGGAGAATGTTTTACTTGGTTAAATTCATAGACAGAAGCCACTTATGGTAATGTGAATGAGACCAGAGCTGCTGTTAGGAGACTTAGCTGTTGTCTCTGGTTATATAGCCACTTTCTGCCAACATGTGATGGAAGGGATGATACATATGTTGTTGCAACAAACCTGTCAGCAACGAAGACTCATTAAGGTGCCCTTTTTGTCTTTACAACCCAGTGATACGATGAAAAAACAATTGTAATCATTTGGCAGTCTAGCATGGCATGCAGTCTTTGCAGAATAAACAGGGTTTCTATACACAGCAGAGTTTACAGTATTGACAATATCAGATTTTCAGCTTTTAGCTGCAGCTGATGTATGTGAAAATAGATTTTGGGTACTGGGACTTCAAAATGCAGCAGGGAGAAAGCAGGTCCTCAAAGTGGCAGTACTGGTGCCCACTGCAGGGCACCAAAATGTGTTTCATTGGCAAGTTCATCACGTATAAAGGGAATCTGGCTATTCTGTCTTTCTGCTGGCTCCTTACCAGCCTCCTCTACATAGTCACAATGCTTTGTTTCCCCATGTTATGATTATAAAAATAAAGTCAGCCACTGCTGCCTCTTCCTTTGTCTTCATTAATTTTGTTTCACTTTCTCCTTTGAGTTCATTTTCTGGAGCCTAAAAGCTATAATACCAAAGAGAGAGGCTGCAATTTCAAACAGGTCCGGTCAGAGAAGCAATACCTCCCCAGGAGGTGATCTTAGGATGATTGATCTGCCTATAAAAGCCAAATCAGAGAATGAAATCTGTTCCTAAGGGACTTCTGTGGTGACAAGGCTGACCTTTGAAGTATTGCCAGAATTCTGTCTGCATCTTAAATAATCACAAGGAGATCCAAAAATTCACTGATGTATCACTCAATAACTGGATGTACTATAGTGCAAGCATTGCAAAAGAAGGCACTTCTAGGGAGGAACTGAGAAAGGCTTATTGGCTTTTGGTTTGGATCATTTCCCGCTTTTGGGACAAAATGGAGTTTTATTGGAGAGCTGGATATTAGATATTTGACTTAGATGCTATTGACATAGCCAAACCAGGAAAACTGCTATCACCTTGAAATAAAATAACATAAGATCAGGATAGCTCAAATAGCTACGAAAATAAAGACAGAAAAGTTGGTGTGATGCCATGTGAAAAATTAAGATGTCCCTCAGAAGAGGAACGTAAAATGTGTGTAATGGAATGCCTGCTGTGATCTTTTCTACTATTGATGATAACTTCTGCAACTTCATTCCCCTCACATTCAAAATGTATACCACTCCCAAACATGTTTTGTTGCTGCTCAGATACTTTGGCTCCTCAAAGATCTTTGACAAATTATAAGTGTTCGGGTACCATGGAAATAATTGTTGAGTGTAAAGGAGCAAGATGTAGAAATAGGTAGCTTAAGTTATTCAAAGGAAAAGCTTGAATCACATGAAGAAGGTGAATTTGAGTAAGATGAAACATTGCTGATCTGGTGAAGAAGTTTGGAGACCTGCAGAGGGAGAAAGGAAGGATTAAGGACAAAAGAGATGATGCTTTAAAGATGAATGAAAAATGTAGAGGAAGAGAAAAATGTATATACTAGACTTACAGGACAAAACTGAATCTCAGCAATGATTTTTTTATCTTTTAAGAGTTAATTGGTGAGGAAGTGAAGAAAAAGCAGAGCTTCACTGACTGGTTTGTGCTGTGAATACAACCAATAAATAAAGGCAATGGGAGAATAATCAGGCCATGTCACACAGCTGTGGACAGTAGTCTGAGAGAGAGCAAGGTAACAGCAGCCTCAGCAGAGCAATGTGTGTCTGCAGTCTGGATGTGACAGAGACCAAGTAACAGGAATTATACCCCTTCTTTGTCACATGCTGCAAGATCTGTCATTTTCTGGATGACAAGAAGCCAGGCTGAAGGAGAAGCTGAGAGGTCCTGTACACCCACGATGTTATCACAGAATCACAGAATGGTGGGGGTTGGAAGAGACCTCTGGAGATCTTCTAGTCCAACCCCCCTGCCAAAGCAGGTTCACCTAAAACAGGCTGGAAGGGAACATATCTAGGTGGGGTTTGAATATTTCCAGAGAAGGAGACTCCACAACCTCTCTGGGCAGCCTGTTCCAGTGCTCTGGCACCCTCAAAGTAAAGAATTTTTTCTTCATGTTGAGATGGAATTTACTGTGTTCCAGTTTGTAACCATTGCTCCTTGTCGTGTCCCTTATGCTTGCACTTGCATAGTCAGGCTTTCTGGAAGAAGAGAAATGCCTTTTGAATTTTAGCAATGGAATTTGGAAGCCTTGACAAAGATCCCTACCACCAATATCTCCTACAGAGTATAGCACAGCCATGTTCAAAAATGTGTAGTAAGAAAAAAGAACCAAGAAATACTCTTCTTCCATATATGTCCAGAAACCTTAACTTTGTTACGTGCTTCATTTGCTCTATGTTGCTTTATAAAGTACAACATTAATGAATCCCTTCTGCACAATATATTGGCCCATTTCTTTCCTCAAGAAGCTGAAACATCTTCCAGCATGGTGGTGACTAGTCAGATATCTGGCATGTCTTAGTAGCTTCTCTTGTTCTTCCTTAAAATCTTTGATTTGTATTAAAGAGGATTAGTCATTCCCAGGTGGGTTTACTCTGATAAGAAGAATTGTTTTGCGACTTCTCTGCTCCCCTGTCCTCAAAATCCTTGTTCTTAGTGTCCCAATGTTTGTTTTACGTTGCTAGTCTTTGAAAGGAGTCTTGAAAAATGGAAGTTACTTGGAGAGATTAAAATGCCGTCTTTATAATAACTTTTCATTGAAGGGTTTGATCATGATAAAAATGACTTTTCAGATCATTATAATAGGGCAGGTTGTGTGGGTGCTATATAAAGACTGAAAGCAAATAACTTCTTTGTAGCTTCAGCTGCTGACAGGGGGGCCTGAAGCTGCTGTGTTGACCCTTCTTCTCTGTTGCTCTGTTTTAATACTCACCATTTTTCCTCTCTGTCTTGATATCCAGGTATTTGTATCTGCTTTTCTCCAACGATGACCTTCTACCATTAGACAACTGGGTTTTTAACACAGAAGCTCATCCTCTGCCTGTTTTACATTTAGCCAACACCACACTGACAGGAAATCCTGCGTATCGATAAAAACAGCTCTATGAAGAGGAAAAGAGACTGTTTTCAGCTCTGATTTGTTTACATGGACCACTTGAGACTTTAAGCAGAAGAAGAGACAGACACTTGATAAAACTAGACTTCTGAGTCAAGTAAATACTGGCGTGAGAAACAAAGCTCTTCAATATATAGATAAGTTAAAACTGAAAAAAAAAGTTCTGTTTTATACATGACCAAAACACAGTAGTGTGGTATTTGCAGGACAGAGACTTCATGCGCTTTGAACCCTAGCAAGACATTGAATCTACTGTTTAATCTAAACACAGCAGTGTAAGGAAGAAAAGGCTTTCCCAGCCAGGGAGAGGACCTTGCTGCTGTTCGCTGTCGCGAAGAACAACAGACCAGTCACCTCTTCAGATCGGGTGGGTTCCAAATAACTAGATTTTATTTTATTTTAATTTTTTGTGTTTGATGATGGCATGAACAAAGCGACAAAAAAAGCAACATCACTGCACCAGCAGCATCAGGATTTGGATTTTTTTCTGTACCTGTCTTGAGTTTTCTAAGGAGCATCTGTTTGTCCAGACTGGCAGCCATTCTTAGGGCCTCTAAACTATTAAAACTCAATTCCAAACTATAAAAAAATATCGCTTCCTCATTCCCCTCTTCAAAATAATTCTGAAAGATCTGTGCTGTATGCTTAGATCCAGAAAAACATTTAGTAAGCATTTGGTTTGTAGTTCACTGTCAGCAACGTGGGCTTAGTTCATTTGGCAATCTGCAGTCACAGAGTGTGGAGCATATCGCAGGGGTAGGAAGAAGCCTAAGTTTCCTTCCTCACAAATCCTGTCACATGGAAAAAAAATTCTCCTATTAGTCCTGGTTCTTTTAGCTAAATAAACAGAGATGACAACATAAGAAAGACAGTCGTGATTTATGTAACAGGATAGAGTATATGGCACTTAAAAATGCTTCTCTGGAGCTAAGCAGCAAGAGTTTATTGCTTTGTATTTTTCCACACAGTCAAATTTTTTCCTAAAAGTTAAATTTCATTGTTTGGATACTATTCATGGACCCTTCTTTGCAGGTATGTGTATGACAAGCCCCGAACTGCCTTTGATTTAGTTTTTTTCTCAGTGCTCCGGTACAAAGCCAACATGATTTTCTTTGGAAACAACATAACGTCTCTTACATACTGAGTGGAAAAAGAAACGGAAGAGTATCTTCTTCCATTAGTTTATGAGAAATGAGATGCTGGTACCTGCATGCTTCTTTCCCACGAGGACTCCTGGGCTGGGCAGGGCAGCATCACTTAAATGGAGTCTGTTTCAGTCTTCACTTATTTGCTAAAGAGTTTTGTCTTTTCGAGTGTATTTCAATCTTTTTTTTTTTTTTTTTTTTTTAATTGTTGTTCCAGAATCCATTATTCTGGAACATTATAATTATCCAATTATTCTTTGTATTCCTCTTTATAGATCTCAAATCCTTTTGCCTTGGTGACTGGCCCCTTTGCAGAAAAAGAGCTGTGAGGTGCTCCTTTTCCTCCTAATTAGTGCACAGGTTGAGTCTTTTAAAATGAAATAATCTTGATTGTGTTTTCATACTAAAGTGAGTGGATGAACTCACTTTATGAGTGAGTCACTTTATGGATGAGCTAAGCAGTACAGCATCAGATTTAAAGGGAGCAAGTGCTATTTCTCCCCCTCAAAAATGTTTATATATGAAGTTTTATATATAAAAGCTTATGTCTTCATCATATTATAATTTATCTGAATGTACATTATAGTAGAATTACTCCCGTAGGATTTTTCTTCACTCGTCCTTGACACTTAGACACAGAAATCATCATCATGTGATGTAAATCAGATACCTTTTTCCAGACAGTTACTTCAGTTCTACGGAAGAAAGACATAGAGCTTGGAAAAATCTCCATTCTCAATGGTTTTACCTTAATAGCAGTTGCTTAGTTACTGTAATTTGCAGCAGTATCTTAAATATAATTTGAGAACTGATAAAGTAATTGATATAGTAAATAATACTAATTCAAGTAATTGTTTATTTAAAATGAAAAGTAGCTTAATAAATGTATTCTTCTTACTGATCCCACATTAATTTATTTTTCTAATTAGTATTCAGTGGCTTACTGAAGAGCTAGTCATTTTTCATTTTCCAAAGTTCAGTTATCTTGTGTTTTCAGAATGAGTTTTTTCCATCCTATGAGAACTGCTATTAGTTTAAAACTGTACTTGATTGCGTTGTTCTCCTAAATCTATCTGGGTACAAAGGAGAAAGAGGAAAAGCAGACTCTTCTGCTTATAAAAAATTAAAAAAAATAAAAAAAAAAAAAGGAAAAAGAAAAGGGGAACAAAAGGAAGACATTTTCCACCTCATACACTCATCCCCACACACCTTCTGATAAACGCAGATGTAGAATGGCTGCCAGTCTGTTCAGAGAACGGTCAAGGACAGAATTCTGGAGTCTCAGAAACAGCGAACTTCTTACCATTGTTTGCTGCTCTTCCACCCCCCTCTTGTGAATTAACGAGCAGCCTTTCAAATTAATTCCTCCATGAATCCCAATGGGTTAACTCACTGCCACAAGAATGCTTGAATTGAGGATCTACGCCATTTTGTGTTATGGGATGGTATTTTTCTCAAAGCAGATGTACAGTATTGCTGTTTCTTCTTTGTGTAGACAAGCAGCAGGTACCAAATAAAGGACACTTGTTTCTTGTTTTCCAGTTACCCCAATGCCTGTCAGTTTCTACACTATCACTCTTAAAAATGCAAACTCCTTTTCCTCCAGAAGCTACTGATGTGCATAGTCTATCAAAAAGAATGCATTTTATGGACTAATTGCTGTGTCACTCATAAATCTTTCCATCCTGAGATTTCTTAGAGCGAGCTGAGTTTGGAGGTAATGGGTTCTGAGCGAGGTGGTTGCTTAATAACCAAATACCACGGATATTGAAACTTCTGACTGAAGTGCCCTTCTTCTGAGCACTTCACAGAGAAGTAGGTTCTGATCTGCAGAACGACGCTACGTGCAACCCAAAGTTCAGACTCTTTTCCCTCTGGGTACCTAAGGTACAGTAGAATATTGCCATTTTTATCCTGTTGCTGCTGTCTGACATACTTTCATGAAGATAGTGTAAATTTAAGCACAAAATGACTTTTTAGTCCTAGTTGTTTCCGAGTCTTGCACTGTGTTCTCTAACAAAACAATCCCCATTTTCTTTAGGTAGGTGTCAGATTTTAGCAATTTCTACCATACCCTCTCCTCTTACAGGATGAAATAAAGAACAGAAAATCATGTATGTTTTTTGGCACATTGGATTTGGGCAAGAGCCTGGAAATCCCAGAATTGTCTGTTTCCTGTTTGCATGAACAAGGATGTTCAGTTCTTTTCCTAATCCAAGCCTCAAGCTTGCCTTTTGGTCAGGATCTGCTAACAGGACTGGTTTGGTTTTTTTTTCTAACTTAACAGCCTGACTTTTCAAAGAAGCAGATTTCTGCAGCTTTCATTGACCACTCTGCAGCTGTGTGTGTCCTGCAGTCAAGAAGTCAACTTCTTAGCTTTGTCCTCTAAACCAAAACAAATCTTGAATGATATTTTGGGTATTCATTTTTCTGTATAATATGGTCCTTAAAACTGTATGCTTAAGGAAAGTATGGAAAATAGTAAGTATGCTGGATGGAGTAAAGGGAAAAGGAGCTGGTTCCCTGTGCCAATCACACCTCTGAGGCTTCTTTGGCTCACTACTCCAAATTTGCTCATCCCTGTCTTCTACTTCCCAATCACCAACGTATTCCCACCCAGTATTTTACAAGATCTGAATGTTGAGTATCCAGGTTCTAAAAAGTTAAGATAATCACACGCTCCCTATAAGGTTTATTAAACCTATAAGGTTTATTTTTTTTTAATCCTTTAAGGTTAAAAGTCTGTTCTGTATTGATTTACAGCTAAGCAAAACCTTATCATGCTGTCTTTTGTGATCCCCTCTTCCTGTCCCTCAGGAAATGGTTTTGCAAACCTTCACAGTATCCCTCTGCCTAGTTTGAATGGAGAAGTGGTTAATAGCATTAACATTGAAAGGATCAACAAAGTAACCAGGCATCCACAGAAAATGGTGAGACAGTTTACATCTCAGGGCTGTAGTAACAAGCTTTTAGCAAATCGAGCCTGTTACAGACATTAATAAGTCCAGTTCATGCTTTTAAGGGGACAAATAAGAAACAGACTTCTTGTTAATAGAGAAAAACAAAAGCAAGCTCTTGATCCACACTGTATTTTGGAGATCTGTTCACCCTGATAAGACATCCCTCTTTCGCTCCTTGAATTTTGAGAAACAGTCTTTGACTCGAGAGTTTGAGTTGCCATACAAAGGGGAAACCCAACCTCTGTTGCAAGTTATGTGCGTACAACTGTGGCAGAGATGGTAAGCACTACCTGCTCCAGCTGTCAGCTTCTTCTAACAAACTGCTTTCTAACTGCCCAGAAAAGTGGGGAACCACCGAAGTTGGAAGAGACAGCCTGACTTGTTACGGTGAATTGTTGCCTTTAATCCTATTCGCTTGGTGGGAGTTGGATTTGCATTCTGCCTTTATTCTTGCTTTGTCTAAAATTCACAGATTATTTTTCCTCCAAAATAATAAAAGGGCAAAAGTCTTATCTTCTGATGTGGAAACCTTCTGCCTCTGACCTGGAATCCTGCATATGTACTTTTTACAGATTAAAAAATAATATTGTATATAAAAAAGATTGAATAAAGAATGTCTTTAAGTGAAAAAGGTGTATTTTGTATCCTTTGCCTCTGATAGGAACCTCCTGTAGGATTGGTCTGTGATGCTGATCATGTTTCATAGGTTTGGTGGTGCTGCAGCTTTTCTTTCCCCTGCAGCTTTACAAGTGATTTTGTCAATTTAAACATGTATCAAGACCTCCTATTGCAAAATTAAATCCCTTGCTTGCTTTTACCAGGTTGATGTAGTGCTCAAATTTTTCTCGAGATGTAGCTAAATGTACAACAGTTTGAGGCTGTTTCTATCTGCCGTAGTGAAAGCCACCAAACCTCTTTTGTTAAATTTGTGTGAAATTGTGTGGCTAAAATGTTCAACGATACTTAGTCATGAGGGTAAAGGGGGGAGACAGAGAAGCAGTGCTACTAAATAAACTTAATTTTCTTAAAACACCAGGTTAAAACCCCAGCTTTTCTTGATGCTAAAGAGCTGGTGAGTTGGGCAATTAACTCTGTCCTTCCATTCCTCTGTGAAAAGGAAGATGCTTGTAATTGCTTAAATGTTGTTCACAGGAAAATTGTTATGAGGAAATTGCTTCGAGTGAGCCTGTTTTCTCCCTGCACCTTTGAATTTACTGGAACTGCTACTACAGCTCTCTTTTTTTGCAGGACAGCAGGTGAATAACCAGATTTGCTTTCTGATCCACGTTGACTGTAGATAATCCTTACTGTCTGATATCACCCATATTGCTCATAGGTGGTACCTTGTTTCCGTGGTGTGCCATGACTGCCATCCTGTGTGTCCTGTTTCAGTGCTTCTTATCTAACTCCCAACCTTCCTAGGGGTGCTTCTGCCTCAAGATGCGATGACCTCCTTCAGTATTGCTTCATAAGAGAAAATTGCTTACAAAGTGCTATAATTATTATATATTCAGTGCAACGCATGACATCAGGTACCCGCCTGCTGTCCTGATATGCCATCCATCTTGAGATTCAGTTATACATTCAGCTGTTGCTCCCTGGCTTTCCCCAGAAGTGTTGTATATTCACCTGGTCTAGTGGGAGGTGTCCCTGCCTTGGG
This sequence comes from Scolopax mira, assembly GCA_004320125.1. Classification (NCBI taxonomy): domain Eukaryota; kingdom Metazoa; phylum Chordata; class Aves; order Charadriiformes; family Scolopacidae; genus Scolopax; species Scolopax mira. The sequence continues at coordinate 121,443 of BJBW01004572.1, read as the reverse complement.
GACAGGGAGGTTGGAACTCGATGATCCTCAAGGTGCCTTCCATCTCTAACCAGTCTATGATGCACCCAATCTTCCTACCACAGTGCCACTGCCAAAGCAGTGTCTTTTGCACCAATTGATCTTCCTGTGGTGTGCTCAGCCCTTAAGCCACCTCATTGAAATTCACTTCTTGCGAAGTGAATTCTTGCAAGTTCTTGTGAAACACATCAAAGCGTGTTTGCCATGGCTGTCCATGTGTCACACCATCTCAGCTGCTAAGCCCTCATGCACAAGACCTTGCCTCCTGCTCTGCTACCATCAAGCTCTCCGTCCTTGTGTAGAGCATTTTGGCCAATACTGAAGAATTCATTACTGTCCTCCCTGCTCTTCAAACAGGATCCTGTCCTTTGTGGTTGCATTGCATTGTCTCTGCCTCTTCAACAGTGAAATGTTTCACGCCTCTGCTTCTTCCTCTTGTGAAACCCACTTTCTTTGCACATCCTCTATCTGAGGATATATAGCCAATATCCTCTTTTATTTTTCTTCTGGCACTCTGCCTGCATGTCATCTGTATGTGTCCCCCCACTTTGTAGGCTCAGTGATTGTGTGTGCTCCTTCCTGGAGACCATGTGCCTTTCCTATGCATATTAATTAGCTATATTTAAAAATCCTGAAATTAATCCTTAATGGGCTATTTTTAGCCCTCATCTTGTAGCTCTGGGAGTTGGCTTCTCTCAGTGCTTAGGCATCCTGTGGGCTTTGGAAAGGAAACATTACTTTATTTGTGCCAGTTCACATGTGGGATGTGTGAAGGTTGGTGGTGGTGTGCTATCTTTTTTAAACGTGAAGAGCAAGAGTCTTTTTGACAGCAATATTTCAGGCTGAGCAAACTCCCACGTGAAAGGGTTTGGGAAGAGCAGTCACTCATATAGCCAAACTACTTGCAGGTGAAATTTCAGGGGAGGATTTGGGGAGGAATAAAAAAGCACTGTGTGTCCATGTGTACCAACAGTTTTGCTGTTTTCTTTTTTATGTGATTTCCATTGTACAAGTAGTTCTAGGCAACAGGTAAGATGTCTGTTACCATATAAACCAGACAGGATGAGCTGCTACGTGACTGAGAAAACAACATCATCATGTGTTGGGGATGGGATCACAGAGAAGTCCCATGTGAGCTGCATTACTGGTAGAGCTACAAAAGGAAGACTGTCCCTCAGGCATTTCTTCTGCAAGGTAGTGGGTGCGTATGTCTGCATACCCATCTCTTCACCAATCCATGCTGAAGCTTCAGCAAGGAAATCCCTGGAGGAAGCCCCAAAGAATAGGAGTGGCTGCCAGCATTCTGCTACATCACCTGCAACAGAGGCCTGAGGGGGGGTTCTAGGAGGTGAGGTGCAGGAAAATTTCCCACATGGATTTACTCACGTGGACAGGTAGACTGGATCATGACTGGTATCTAGGTCATGTCCAGCAATCCTGTGAATCCCTCTGCAGGGCTTCTGGCTAACTTCAGCCACCTGTGAGGCCACAGAACATGTTTTGGAGAGTCACTGAAGATGCAGAATTACTTGGGATACCAAGAAAAAATCTTTCAGGATAACAGATACTACTTTTTATGAGGTATATCATTCTACAGAGGAAGGGGAGATGGTACATATAATGTAAAAACTTCAATAAAAAACTCAGATTCGTTTATCTTGGAAATACGAAGTTGAACACAAGAGCTGCACAACAGATAAAGAAACAACAAAGTATAAAATGGAGAAGGAAACTTCTAGGTGTTTTAGTGAATGTCACTAAATCCTGATACAGGACAAATCTGTATCCGCAAAAGGAATTTTTTTTGCAGCAGAAGAAAGCTGGGAAGAATTGTCAATAAAGAGAATGAAGGATCAGATAATCCTGAGGCCTGGAACAACAGAAGAAATGAAAAAAAGTCAAACTTGTTCCTCCAGGGCCTAGAACCAAAACTGTTCATTATAATCTGGGACGGTGTCTGTCTGAATTAGTTAGCATTAAGAAAGACCTGCATGTATAGTCAACCATAATGACACAGATCACCAATACAGGGTGAAAAAAAGCAAGTGAAAATAAAAGAATGGCTGTGCTAGGTCAAAACTAAGGTTTGTCTAACCTTGCATCTTGGCTCAACAGTGACCAAGAGCAGATTCCCATAGAAGAGTAGAAAAATAAGTATGAATAAATACTTCACAAATGCACCTTGACATGATCCGCAGGTTCCTGAGCTATAGGTGGTATCTTTGTATTGAATAGCTCTTGACATACAGGGAGGGAGGGATGTTCTTAGGAATTAGCCCCTTTGCTTCCCGAGTCAATGGAGACTGTCAGTGTGCAGAGCAAGCACTGCCAAAGAGCCTCATGGTGTTGGCAAAGCGTGCATGCATTGAAAATGTATTTCTGATGAAAGTAAAGTAATGTCAGTGTTGTACAAAGTGGGATGAGCACATCTGAGATACAGTGTGAGGGCTTGTCTCTGTGGAACAGGGACAAGACAGGAGTATTTAGGCTTATCGGGGAGTGGAGAATCTGTGTTAAGAGAGGTGAGAAGAAGAGTTTAGCCTGGCAAAATGGAAGACTGACAGAGAGGATAACTGCTGTCCACCACACATCAAGTGGTTGATCATCCTGGGAGAGAAAAAGAGCTGTTCTACCTGGAGGACAAACCGGGGGGTGAGGGTGTGGGGGGGAGTTGGAAAGCCCACACACATTGATATGTGCAATATCTGAATAATTTCTGACAATAAGGCCCTAGAAGTAGAAAATATGTTGATCTACTGAAGAAAAGGATGATGTTGTGTGCTTGCCTGCAATTTCAGGTGCATGAATCAAGGATATAAGAGGTCTCTTCCTGTCCTACATTCCAGAACTGCTATGGGAACTCTATATCTAGGGCTGAATTTACATTTTCCTTGTTTCCTGTTTCTAGTTCAGGGCAAGAGTAAAATGCCACTGGATCAGAAAAAAAACCTTTTCTTGTTTAAATGGACGGGTGTACTTGGTTCACATTTCTATGTGGTTGAGTTATGATTAATAGAAAATCATCAAAGTACTTGCTATTAAGTTTTCTAACATGGTTATCTGTTTAGCTTTCACCGTTGGATTTGCTATGGCTGGATCAGAAACACACAGTGATGTGTTGAAGCACAGTGCTATCAATATAGGACACCAATCTCTTTTATGTAAAAGATCCGTTATTGACCCAGGAACAAGGAATATGATACTAAAATAGAAAAGAGTTGTACAGTCCACAAATAAAGTCCTTTGTGCAATGATTCTTACACAGCAAAATACATAAAGATCATTGGTACCTTCCGAAAGATAATCTCTGAAGATACCATCTGTTGTATGTGCCTATATTCTGTTTTGCCCATATTTGTGTATGCAGGTTTCTGTCATAAACTCGTCCTTTAATTGGGTACATTTCCCATTATTATTTGAGGTGCTTTATGTCTGTGGGTTATTCTATACTAATCAATGTTTATATCAAGGGATTTCCCTGACAGTTCTCTGGCATTTTTGCCAGTATAGTCTTAGATTTGCACTGATACATAGTTATGCATTTGGTACACTTTAGCCAGGCAAATAATTTCAAAGAATCCATATGTTATTGCTGTTAGTATGTTCAAATCTTAGAACCAGTGTTAGTTGGGCAACCATGTATATAAAACTAAAATCTATAGCCTGCTAAAACCTTATGCTAAGCTGCTGTAAACTCAGACACTGTGTTCCTACTTGTGTCACAGCACAGTTAGGTTTTCAGGTTCTCATTAGGTATTTTTCAGCTGGAGTGGAAATTTCCCCCAGGAAAAGAATCCCGAAAAATCTTTGCATACCCAACAGTTCATCAACTTGGGGGATTCATTGCTTTTCTGTGAAGCAGACTTTGAGGAGTTCAGTGACAAAAGAGAAAAATTTATTGCCACATTCAGGAAACATCATTACATTGATTTTTTTTTTTATTATTATTAGCTTAAATAATACTCAAATGCTGCTTCTGCAAGTATGTAGTCTAAGTAAATCTTTTTATATACTGCCCCTGATTTCCTCCAGTTCCTGCTCATGGTTTTTCTTAATAGAGCAGAAGTCTGTGGGGAAAACACATCAACCCCTTCACAGAGCACAGTGTGTAGCCCTGAAGATGTTCCCTCTGAGCAGGTTATGTTCAGTGCCAGATGCCTATTAGCTGTATCAGAAAGGTGCTCTGCCTGCATCCATATTTTATTCTTGCAGCAGAAATTTCTCTGTCAGCTTGAGCTGTCGGAAAAGGGCACTGACACTGCTGGCTGTACTCTGGTGCTGGTACCACCTTACTCACTTCTCTGCTGGCTGCTGTATTCTGTGTTCAAGGCATATCCTGGCTAGTCAGCCCCAAATTTGAACGTTACAATTCAGTTTCAATAGTATGAGAGGCTAACTTCCAAAATGGTGACATTTGAACATTAGGTTCAAATGTCAGAAGCTCATTGTCTGTCTCCCAGATGCTGAATATCCTTTGCCCACCTCTGTGTGTGTAACACCGGATGCAGCTGACTCACCAGGGTGTGCAAAGTCTCCTGCTTCAGCAGCCAGCAAGGCTCAGCAGACCTGGCCAAACGCAGCAATCTGCCCTGAACAGGTCAAGGAATAAGGGATGGTGGTGAGTTTGTGGTCTAGAATATGAATCATGACTGTGAGGAGCCTTCTCCCTGGAGAGGAGCAAACACACCTCCTCCTACCACGGCAGGCTGCCCGCAGTAACCTCTGTGGACACTGTGGGATTTCAACTGACTCCTGTTGAGAAAAGACAACAGCTTAGTTTTTAGCTTCCTGACAACCCCAATTTTTCAAAAACTCTTGAGTCATGCTGCAGGAATTATGAGATTGCTACTAAATAATGTTTGTGGATCTTTTTCCATGACTTCAGGGTGTTTTTTTTTTAATCTTGAGCCTTTGGGTCGTTCATAGTTTAGTACTTCCAAGTACTTCCTTCCCCTTTTCTTTCAGAATGATGAAAAACCCTTAAAAAGAAAAGAAAATTTGGCATATCTCCCAACCTGGCAGATGTTCCAGCACTGTATACCAGCATCATGAAAAAAATCAAGAGTGGGCCCTGTGGCATTAAGCTCACCCTGAGCACTGCTACAAATAGTAAAGTAAGGGCAACTTGATTTTTGGAAAGCAAATATTTTTAAACTTGTATCTGATACAGACAAGGATCTTCATTCCCCACATATAACCAGGCAATTTCTCTTCGTGACTGCTCTGGTTCAAACACATGCAATTCAAACACAGGCAACATCCTGGGTTCAAGAGAGACAACTCACCGTAATAAGTACAAAACACAACGCTGAATAACGCAACATCCAAGTAAAATGTTCTGTGATATAAATTTGAGTCCCACAATCACTTTTGGGTTCTTGCACTGGTCTTTACACAGGTGGGTTTATTTTTCCACTCCAAAATGTATAATGAATGGGATTCATACACTCAGCCTTAAGTCTGTCACCTGTAGTGACAGCAACTCCATTTGCTGCAGGAGTGCTGGAGAGAGAAGGGAAGGGAGAAACTTGGGGTTTTTTTTAAATGCTGTATTTCATGACTGTCTGTAGAGATGCCTGTGCAGACTTCTAGTGTGTTAACCAATTTATCCTTAGACAGGAATTCAAAGATTAACAGTGGGACTCTGGGTTTGGGAGGTTCTTCCAGACACTACCTAGGTTGTGTTCTGGTTGTGCTGTCGTTGCAGCTGAAGATGGCATTGCTCCCACTTGAGCAATCTTTAGAGAATGAACCAGAGACCTTGCAGAGACACTAAATAGATGCATCAAGCCATTCCCCTAAAGCTACATTGTGAAATTTTGACTTGTTGGAGAGGTTGCAAAGCACTCAAGTATGTTAGCAGGGGAAGAGGTCAGACGAATACTTGGATGAATACCAGACAAGATATATCAGACTAAATCCTTTGCTCTGTTTGTCTGAATCTACCGTATCCAGTGGCAGGCAGCCTCCACCAGCAACCTTGTACACTGTTATTTGTGATAAAACGGCAGACTTTGTGATTACAGAAACCCAGCAGTGAGAATATTACATTGGACGTCACAGAGCAAGTGAGGGGAAACTATCGCTAAAGATACCATCTTGTGGTAGTAAGAGGCAGCAGGTTTACACAATGTGAAGCAAGCATCAATCCTCTCCAACGGCTGATCCTAAACTACTTCCTTTCCAAGCAAAGGATGCCACCGAGGGGTAAGAACCAAGCTCTTATCTCACTCTGCCCGATGTGTCCTATTCCAGGAGCTGTGCAGGGAGGGGACACAAGAAAAAGCACAGGTTTATACTGCACTCACCCCACCCAGCGGTCAGTCTGTGATGTTCCTTGCCCAAAACACCTTCCCCTGTGAAAAAGCCATGAGATCAGAATGCAGACCTGGCCCTTACACTGGGATGTCACCCGGATCTGCCTGGTGGCTACTTTCCAGCTGCCTTTCCACTACAGCTTTGCCTTTGGCAACTCTGCCAGCAGCAGCTTGGGCCCTGGTGTCCACAACACATTTCAGAGCACTGAGCATCTGCCCACTCCCTGGTGTTCCTACAAAGCCCCAGCCCAGAGACAAGTTAGTACAGCCAGGTGGAGGAGATCCCAGCTGGGGTCTATGTCCTGCAGTGGCACCTGGTCAATTTGCAATCATCTATTGCAGCATGTGTTACAAGATCTAAGCTGGTGTGACTTTTTCATACTTCCCTTCCCTCTGTTATACTAACACTGTGCACAGAGAGTACAAGGTAAATGAGATCATTGTAAAAGTAACTAATTTCTTACTGTAGATATATCACTAGTAAATTCAAGAGGGCTGAGGAAAAGCCCCTAGAAGGAGAAGACTTGGCCACTGAAAAATGGCTGCCTCGACCACTTCTTACAGGCACAATCTACTGTGCTGTGCTCAGCATCAAATGTTTTTCATGTCTGGATTGTTCCTTGAGGCTGGCCAGAAAGACCACGCTGCTCTAGCAATACCTGTGTGCCCGAGTTTATTTCAAGAGTCTCATAGACAAGAGACGTTAATTGCAAGATGGACCAAAAGAAGCCTGCCGTGAGAGTGACTGTCCTGAACCTAGTGGTGAGTGTGCACTGTTCTTTATGCTATCAGCATTTAGAAGTAAATTATATAGAAAGCCCAACTACATGTAAAAATCTGGTGTGCTTTTGGTCTACATTAATTAAAAAACGTACATATCTAAAGCTGCATGTGGGATTATCAGAAAAATGTATATCTAGCTCTTGATGATATCACGGCGTTGAAAAAATTGAGAAGGAAAAATATTTGGAAAAGACAATAGCATGTAATAAGAAACTGAAAATTCTCCATTTGTTTAATATTTTACAAAAAAATAGGAAGGGGTGAGATCATTGCAGAGTACATAAGTACTTTCACTGGGAGGAACTTCAGAATTCTCAAAAGTTTTCTATTGTATTAGAGAAAGCACAAAGAGAAATCAAAAGCCATAAACTGAACCTTGACAAATCCAGATTGAAAAATAAGGTCTAAATTTTTAGCAGTAAAAAGGCTTGATTACCAAGTAATACATTCTTCTTCTCTTGAGACCTATGGATAAGGCCTGGATGGTTTTCTGTATTGCAACTCAGGCCCAAGTTCTTAGGCTCAGTGGACATAAGGGGGTGAAAGCCTACGGACTACATTATTCAGACAGTAAGAACAGATCGTGCAATTGTCCCTTTTAGCCTTGAGAACTATTGCAATAATCTTAAAAAGGCTTGGATGACTTTCTGAAGAGTATCACTTGGTAATTAATCTGAGGAGAGTGCTACAGCATCAATTTGAAAAAAGGATCTTCAAACCAGGCTGAGCCTTACTGAAGGAGAAAGTCCTTGAGAAGGGATATGGGTGAGAAACTGAGTTTGGAATATAATAGCTGGTTAACAAGGCAGGTAAACTCTCCTGTGTACTCACACCTTAAAGCTCTTTAATCATGTTGTCTTTTACAAAGGAAATACCTATAAAGACTCATAAAGGCAGATGTATGATAGTTGCTCTCTATTAGATAGTAAAGACTCTTTTGGACTGAAAGAACTTGATGAAGACATGTCTCTCTGCACCAATTTTGTCTATGCTCTAGACAAGTGGTCTGTGCAATGGTGGGGGACTGGCTGAGAGGCCGCCACCAGTGGGATTGGTAAATGTAACTCCTTTTCCAACTGTCAGTCTATTGCCAGCTGGGTCCCTCAGGGATCAATACTGGGCCCAACACTGCTTAATACCTTCATAAGTGATTTGGATGATGGGATCAACTGTATCCTGACAAAGTTTGCTGATCATACCAGACTGAGTGAGGAAGTGGCACTTAGGAAGGGAGAGCCACCCTGCAGCAAGAAGAGTGGGCAAGACCTTGCACCTGGGAGAACATAATCCAGGAGTGCAGCACAAACAAGGGTCTACCTGGCTGGGGAGCAGCTCTGTGGAAAGGAACCTGGGGGTCCTGGTGGGCAAACAGCTCAGTATGAGTCAACAGTGTGCTGCTGTGGCTAAGGAAGCCAACAGGCTGTTGATGCTAGGCTGCATCAACAGGGGCATCACAAGCACAAAGAAATTATTATCCCACTCTGTTCATCCCTTGTCAGGACACATCTGGAATACTGTGTTCAATTTTTTTCCCCACTATACAAAAAAGATGTGGACGGTCTGGATGAGGTCCAGAGGAGGGCCACCAAGATGATCTATGGACTGGGAAGCCCACCATATAAGGAAAGGTTGAGAGAATAGGGTTTATTCAGCCTTGAGAAAGAAGGCTTAGGAGAGATCTTATCAGCACATTCTAGTATTTAAAGGGTGGCTACAAAGAAGATGGCGACTCCCTTTTTACAAGGAGTCACAGGGAAAAGAGGAGGGGTAATGGATACAAGTTACTCCTGGGGAGAGAGGAAAATTTTTCACAATGAGAACAATCAGCCATTGGAATAATCTCTCCAGGGATGTGTTGGACACTTTTAAGATTCAGCGGGGCAAGTTGCTGGGCCATCTTGTCTAGACCATGGTTTTGCCAAGAAAGGTTAGACCAGATGATCCCTGAGGTCCCTTCCAATCTGTTATTCCATGATTCTTTATTTTTGGTTACTGTTCTTTTTGCTTTCTTAAACTGATCATCAATTACTTAATATTCAGTGCTTGCTGCTAGCAAGCATTGGTATGAGAAAGAAATCCATGGCACGGCCAGACATGAATTCCAGTTATCCAGTGGTTTTTGAACTTAGATGGACATGCAGATGGACAGCTATAAAGAGGGAGCAAAGCATTACATGGGACTACAGGGATCATGATGAGAACTGGTGAAATAAAGATGTCTTTTGAAATGCATCTTACTGTACTCCCACTTTCCAAATTAGCTTTACAGTGGCTATAATCTATTATATTGAAACTGTATAAGTGACAGATTTTTCAGTTATGAGACCATTGTTACTCTGGTTTCCCACATAGCAGACATAAAGTTTCACATTTTGATTCTGCACCAAGCCAAGCAAAAGCTTTTTTTAAAAAAAATAAAAATATGAAGTTTTGGCTTAAAATCATAATTGAGGAAGTTAACATTTGTTTTGTGATTTTTATCACTTAGTCTGTATTAATTCCTTTAATGTCAGTGTAAAATGACAACTTGTATATAAAACTTCAGTAATAAATCAAAATTTTTAGCATAATAGGAAATCTGCAATGTACTCACAATACCAATGTCACACTTGTCTGACAATGTGGATTCTTCATAAAATCATGCTCATTGGCATTTACTATTCAATTGTCCTCCATTGATGGTATCCTATATTAACAATACCAGTGCCAGGCATGTATATCCAGTGTTGACATGACAGGCACTTTTTCTTCTGTTCCTTTGGAGCTTCTTCAGTATTCTTGAATTTATTAAAAATGTAAATTAATAGCTTAGAGTTCCTAGTCCATTTTGGCAAGCAAAAATGTGTTCCTCTCTGGCAACAAAATATTTAATAACAAAAGGAGGCCTATACCTGCTGGAACCAGAAGTAATTAATTTCCCTCTAGCATGCAAGTATCACTGACATATCTTTGCTGCTTGCCCATTTGCTGCATGCCTGAAAGGTAAATAAACACCTTTCCAGCAAAGCAGTGTTAATGTTTTTCTCTTTTCCAGTGTGTATACAGAAGTAAAATTCTTCTTACTGACTGTGATCTTGTTGACAGTGGAGTTTCATTGGTAACCAATAGTTTGCTTTGCTGATTGCCAACAAACTAATTAAATTAGATGAATCGTGCTGCTCAGCTAACTTAAACAATAATAAGGCTCTTGTTGATCAAGTACATTTTGTAGCCACTTTGATAACCCACCAAGCATAGGAGCATGTAAACAAGTTACTGCAAAGTAGACTTGCAGCAATTCAACTGCTTTGCAGTAAATGTGCTTGTTCTTCCTCTTGGTATCCCTTGAAATAGCTTAATTGGCATGTTTGTTAATAGATCCCTTACTGGATAGGACAATCACCCACCTTATAAAATATTTTATTTAAATACAGAGTTGGCCAAATTGTGCCCAGATCATAGCAACTACTAAAAACATGTTGACAGGGCTCCCCAAATTACACTCCATTTGTCTGTGATGCATGCAAGATTTGTGCCTCAAGTGGTTCCATGCCCACCGAGGTTCCATGGTCTTTTGGTCAATGTTAGGAGCTTGCTTACAAATGCTCTACAGTTAATAGAAAAATGGGAAACTTTGGCTTCTACTTAAGTTCACTTGAGCGAGCAGCTGTGACAGTGAAAGGTGCTTGAGTCACGGGTTTCTCACCTCTGTGGTGGAAGTGTGGCAGGAAAAGAAAGCCTGTGCCCGTGCTTCTCTTATGTGTGGATCTGCAGCTTGTGCTGAAGCACCAGCCTGCAGGCTGGAGTAGCTGAGACACACGGGTCTGTACTGTTGACTTTGCTATTGGGCAAAGGAATGGGACAGGACCTTTGTAAATTGCTGCCATGAGATCAATTGGACCAAATCATGGCCTCTCTGGGGAATTTATTTATTTATTAAAACTATCTTGATTTTTTTAACATGATGTTAAGGCATGAGAGTCTCCTTGTAGAGTTTCTACAGCTGGTTAGCAGTCCTCATGCTGATGTGCTATTTGTCTGCCATAATCAAACTTTAATGTGTTAAGTTTGCAATTCCAAATTTCATTTTCAAATCCATTATTTTTTAAGATCGCTGCAAACCTCTTCACTCTCCATCAGACTTTAGAGGAGTTACCAGCATATAGTGTATCAGGGGCTGGATCTCCTTCAGCATGGGATAGATCTGTGTGCTCACTAATAAAGGAGGAACTCTGATGGAGGTGTTAAGAGTATTGCTTGCTAAGTGGAGGAGGGTGGAGGCATTGACATTGTTATCTGTGAAGTGATAACATTCAAATAACTTGCACAGTACTAGTTTGCTGAGTGTTTACAAAGCCTTCAGTGGGAGCCTGTAAACCTTATTTCTGTGTCCCCAGGATATGACTGGAAGTTCTAGTGGCTGGGATTTGGCTGCTTTGGACCTTACATACTTAACCTAAGATGTTACTGAAGAAAATGATAATATTTGCAGTAGGACTATCAAATGTCTAGGACACTGAATAATTAAACTCAACACAGACTTCAAGCTGTCAACATCTCTGAAAATGTGATTTATTTACATTAGTACTGAGTTAGGTAATATGTGTCCACGTATCCCTGAACAGAAGAGAGAAATTCCCATCTTTTAGAGCCATTTTCAGAGCTATATGTTTAAGAAGCAAACACTGGATCACATCTATTTGTTCAGACAAATTCTACATTTTTGGCCTAAAAGTCAGGTTAAGCATTCTTCAGAAACTCATGGTCATCAGAAAAGCACAGGGACAGTACATGTGCATCTATCAGCTAAAGTCACCCTTTGTTCCCAGCTGAAACCTGGAAATAGCGTAATTTTTTTCAGCGCTGTTTACTTTTCCTCAGTATTCACAAATGTCTTCTGTATGGAAACTCTTTAGTGACCAAGTCTGTCCTGCAATATTTTTCTCCATTTTATCTTGTTGAAGCTGTTGTTCTGCTGGGCAGCCATCAGATTTATTGCAAAGTTGGTAACTAGGAAGATGGGAATGGATGAGGAATTCACCTAACTAAATCTCCCCATTCTCTCCTCTCACAAACCATCCTAAATAAAACTATGTTGCACTTTCACTGTACTTTTGGCCTCACAAAAGTGCCCAAATTTGCTCTCCAGGTTGACTGTCAGGTGAATGGCACGCAAAACTGGGCAACACTCTTGAAAAAGTGAGCAAGATTTGTAACAGCTCTTGCAATCGGATGGCTTCTACCTGCTACGTGTTTGCTAAGTCTGGCAAGAGCTGAGTGAGTAGGGAATGGCTGAGTAGTGTGTATTTGTAAAGTATATTCATAATTCTAGGACAAACTGTTGACAAAAGCCCTACAGGTGGTGCGGAGTGAAAAGAAAGGCTGATGTGTTCACACCAGGGACTGTGTGGAGTCTTAGTAAAATAGTGTCTTCGTGCTGCACAAGATGTAGGAGTGGATGTGGGGTATACAGTCAAGCTACCCTGATCAGACTGTACCCAACAAACAAATGAACATTTCTCTTTTATTTACGCTGGGGAGCGGTGGTGGTTGGGGGGACGGGGAGGTGAGGGGGCTGTTATATGAAGTCTTCATTTAAATGTGTTGTAATTACCTGCTGCTGCTGTCCACCCCGCTCTCCTCTGGCTCCTGGCCCTACTTATTTAGCCAGGTCTCAGCTCATCTTGAGACTTAGGTAGCCTTGCTTTTTAAGTACACCCTTCTCTGTGGAGCTATGGAGGCAATCCACTGTGCGGTGCACTGCTTGGCCTCTTCCCACGTGTAGCGGGGCATGTAGCCAAAATCCTTCTGTGCCTTTCTATAAGAGAAAGTGAACGGGGTGTTCAGTAGGGTGACCAGGTGACGGTTGGTGGAGGGGATGTATCTGACAAAGGGCCTGAGCAAGAAGCTCACGATCTCCAGCAGCAGCGAGAAGTAATACAGCATTGTCAGAGGCATGGGGAGCCGGGGCTCGATTCCAAACCCCAGGTCCTTGGTCAGCTCGTAATTTAGATCTGCATAGCTCACATGAGGAGTGTCATCTGAGATGTAGTAGAACTGCCCCCTGATGTGCTTGGCTTTCTGTGGGACCCTCAGGGCTTTGGCTGCCTGCACATGTGCCCAGGCAATGTTCCCCACGTACACGGGGTTCACCAAAGCCTCCTTCCTGGAGAAGCGCAGGTAGACATTTTTGTTCAAAAGACACTTATCCAGGTGACCTTGAAGAAATGGGCATCCTTCTCCAAAAATGTACATGGGTCTCAAAGCACAAGTCATCAGCGTGCCGCCATCCTTTAACACCTGGCCATCTGCTTTCAGCACAGAATCCTCTGCCAGTCTCTTGCTCTGGGCGTAAGGAGATTTTGATTCACCATCATAAGCTGTATCTTCATCACCATTGAAAATCGGGTCACCTTTGCTGTTTGGGCCTGCCACTTCTAAGGTACTGGTATATATGAAGTGCTGGACGTTACAGCGGACACATGCCTCCAGCAGTAGCTTAGTACCTTCAAAAGAGAAACATGCAAGTCAGTCTAGAGCTCTCCAACCAGGGAACACTGGGCTTTTCAGTTTAGAAACAGCATCTCTGGCCTGAAAGATCCTGTCCTGAACTGGGCAGAGCATTCAATGAAACTGAACCTGTTCTAATCTGTATTTAAGTGGTGTTAGTGCACCCGTTGGAGTTAGACAAGGATGTACACTTGGCCTTAATTGCATGTTGTGGGGTTTTTTTTATGTTGAGTCAAATTTTGCTCTTGCTTACGTTAGCATGGATACTGACCACAGATTCAGGGGCTTGTGCCTGTTGGTTGGATTGACTTGGCTTAAGGCAGAGAACCTTTAGAAGCTATCCCTTTCATTGTAAAAAATGAAAAGGTTCTTACAGTAATGGGAATTTGAGCATCTTTCACATAGCATGTGAATAAAGTAAATCTTCTGTGGAGCTGGTCTCTAAGTTTTGCTTGAACACAAAGCCCTTCTGGCTGAGGATTTCACAGTGGGTAGTTTTGTTTGGATTATATTTAATTATTTTCTTAATTCCCTTCCTTCTAAAACTTTGCTTCCCTTCCTAAAAGGATATTTTTACTCTGAGACATTGTGTGGCATGCAACACAGAGGAAAGCCCTGCATCATGGCAAGTTTAATGTGTTTCCTTCTGTTCAGGTTTGTGAACATCCACATCTGGTACCTTGACATATTTGTATTATAAAAGTTCTGTTTTCTAGGAGAAACAAAACTTTTATTCTGCAAATCTATTAATTATGAAGCAGTGTCTTGCTGGTCAGAAAGCCAGAAGAGCATCAGAATGGAAATGGAGGTAAACAGGGCTGCAGTATTTGCTGACTGACCTTAGGGTCAGTTTGCTCTGGGAGCAGGTCTGGTGTGTGCTTTTATTATACCAAATGTTATCAGTGAACCCTCACTGGCCCAGTGGGCTTATTTTACATACAGGCAGACTCTGCTGAGGGGGCATCTGAAAGATTTACGGAAGCCTAGATACTTTGTGCTGAAGTCTAAATCCACCAAAAGGAGCGATGGGGCAGACTTAATAAACTTTCTAGCTCTGACTCCAGCTCACAGCTAGAGAGCTTTCTGCTTTTGGGACATTTTAATATTTGTTTGGGGTTTTGTTGGTTTTTCCCCCATGGGTTTAGGCAACACATTCTGCTGTGGAAAACAGATTGTAGGAGGAGTATGGTCATAAAGAGAGAGCTTTACAAATCCTGTTTCTGAACTATCATTCTTGTATATTTATTTTTCATACTACCCAAAGCACAGGTTTACAGGAATTTGCCTTTCTGCTCTTCCTTCCTGGCAGAGAACTAAGAAGCTGCCCGCTGGCCTCAAATTTGTCATTACTGACAATTTGTGGCTTTGACTGAGCAGAAATGAAAGGGTCTGGAAGCTGAATGTACAGGCAATGAGCCAGGCAAAAACAAGCAAAATGCACTGATTTTAAGGTGCATGTAAGAGACGACTACAAAGCATGCTCTCTTGCTCTGAACACTGATGAATGGCCATTATTTCTAAGAGAGGTGCCTGTAGAAATGTGTTCCTTATTTTTCTGTGAAGCAGCCTTGTATCTGTGGCAGAGAAGGCAAAGAACCAGGAAAACTATCCATGTAAATAAGAATATCTTCCCCTAGTCTTCACCAAGGAGCTGAAACAACACAGCCAGGGAGGACAGCGTGAAAGGCATAGAGGGTTTTGTTGTTCTTTAAAGAAATATATTTAAATTTCCTGACCACTGATGCCACACAGGCCATTTCTAAGCCAAAAACCTTCCCCTTTCATCTGATTTTTTTGTGAAGAACAGGGGCTCCTTAGTAGAAAGGGAGATCGCATCCCTGAGTGAAAAGTCACCAAACCCCCTCTCTCCCATAGCTTTGAGTTTGTTGGGGAATTTTTAATTATAAGCTCACAGTGTGAGAGCACCTGCTCCTCTAAACTGCATTCATGCACACACAAACATAATGGCAAATGGGAGGAAAAGCAGAAAAGGAGGAAGAAAAAGGATAGCAATCAGAAAGCCATGGTGTCTGGGATATTAGCAGTGCAAGTTTGCTGTAATTGCAGCCAATGCCTGCAAGTGTTTGTAAAAATTCAAAAATGTCATTCAAAAATGGGGAGGGAGAATAAGAACCAGTTTTTCTCAGATGCATATTAGGATTTCAGAGGTGAATTGCTTCCAGAAAGCTCCATGGGATCATGATCAAGCTCCCATGATCATGGGATCATGGCTATCCCCACTGAAGGCAAAGCCTTAGTGCATAATAGACACGGGTTTGAGAAAGGTGCTTGACCCACTCACCTGTCACATTCACTTCCCAGAGCAGCTCCTTCTCTATGAGGCCCATGGTGTCAATGATGGAAGCCGTGTGGATGACGAGGGAGACCCCTTGACAGGCATGGTGCAGGAACGTCACATCTCGGATGTCCCCTTCCAGGATTTTCACCTCAGTCTTACCCTGGAACTCTAAAAGGGCAGCAGAAAACAAAGCAGAAGACCTTAAGGGCATCCTAAGAGCACTGAAAGGAGTGTGTGAATGCTGACCCTGTGCCTGGGAGGTGCTGACCTCCCAGTGAAATTTTAAGGCTGGCTGTTGTAGTTTGGGCCAGACTGGCCACTGAACAACATGACAGATGCTCTCCCCAATCAGAAGGTGTCTTCCAATGGCTATATTGTCAAGCACTGATTACAGTGCTGTGGAAGTCTATCTTGCATGACCAACAGTCTTTTTGGACCCACTATTCAACATGTTTCTTTCTTTTTCTTTCTTTTTTTTCTTTTTTTTTAAAAGAGAAATCTTTCCCACTGCTTGCCACGGTCTGAAGCTTCCTTCAGGTGTGACTGTTTTAAAGTTCACAGGGGGAGCTTCGGCTATGTGTGTTTTGGTGACCAGCTATTTATAAAAGTGTTAACCCAAATATACTAAACAGCCAGGTATTGCATGCTCCTGTCTTCAAGGTGATGAATGATCTCTGTCCACCCACAGCGTGTGTGCACAGAGATGTGTTCACACCTATTTTCTTGACCTTGCCCATATTGCATCTCTTCTAATGCATTACTTACAGTTCTGACTTGTCTTTTTTATGTACCTCGGCCAGGACTTACTATGCCTCTTCTAACTCCAGCTCTAGCTCCATTTCATCATCTGTGCTGTGGGGTCATTTTTAGTGTGTACATCTTTCTGGTCCAAATCTGAACTCTTGAGGCTGCTTTCCTGAGCTACCTCAGTCCCAATTTGCTTTAACTCCTGCTTTTTAAGCCCCCTCTCTCCCCAGCAGCTAACGCGTGTGACCCTGGTGCAGACCGAAGTCTCGGAGCCATCCACCCTCTTAAGTTTTGCTGGGCAGAAGCATCCTTATATGCAGCCCAGGACTACACTAACAAAATTGTACCAGCACAGGCTGGTCACCTGGGGAAATTTATAGTTCAAGACCATACTGTTCTCCTGGGAAGTGTGCTGGCCTGGCTGCAGTTGTGCCATGGGAGAGGACTTCTGTAGCATGATTTGCAGCTTTTTAGGATGCCATGTCATGACAGCGAGTCTGCTCATGAGCCTCTGCTGTGGCTGCGCTAGAGGGCTCCCCAAGCACAGCTACTGGCAAGGGGCTCTGCGGCACAGGCAGATGCTCTGTCATTCTTCCAGCATAATCAAATGCCCATTTTAGCTAAGAGAAGAATCTGATTAATTTATACAGCTTTTAGCCTCAGCCCTGAGTGAAATCCCGTGTATCCTAGTGCTTTGGCACCGGCTCCAAAGCCGGCAGTATTTCATCCCATGTCTTTAACGAAGAAACACTGAGAGGCAGCTGCTGAGGTCTGGAACTGAGTGGGAGTATCTTTTAAAATGGTTTTATCTCATTATCTCTGTAGCACGCTAGAATGTAATCCTGTATTAATTTAACGATTATTCAGATGCAATAGGCTTGAGGGTCTTTTTTTTTCATCACATTCAGTTGGTCTGAAATCTGAAATGGGAG
Organism: Scolopax mira; assembly: GCA_004320125.1. Classification (NCBI taxonomy): domain Eukaryota; kingdom Metazoa; phylum Chordata; class Aves; order Charadriiformes; family Scolopacidae; genus Scolopax; species Scolopax mira. Next base: position 103,858 of record BJBW01004572.1, on the reverse strand, counting down.
CCTAAATGCTGAACATTTACAGAACTGTTACTAAATCTAGAGTTACTGCCCTCCCAGCACTGTCACTGCCACATGCTCTCTTATGCTCTTTTATTTTACAGAGTGCATTCGTTTCCTAGGGCTCCCTTTCCAGAAGGTTTACACTGACCTCTACTTGTATGGATGCAAAAGTGTCAGACTCTAGGGCCAGGCCTTTGTTAAGCACCTGGTAGTTAGGTTTGCCCTGAAAATGTTAGTCTTTGTACAGCCCTTAGGCTGATGTTCTCCATAAGTCATGCTTTATGGGGTTGCAGTAATCCAGAGGATTGAAATACATGACTTTCACAATGTAAATTCTGATATGTAGCCCCTTCAGAGTAGTTGCTGTGCCTGGGCAGGAGTTCGGAAAATGGAAGTTTTTACACATACAAATCAAAGCTTTCAGGAAAAACACAAAAGGAACCTGTCCCTTTTAAAGCTGATGACAGGGAAAGTTGGTATCAGTCACCAGAAAGCTGCTGACTAGCTGCTTTGTGCATTGTTTGGGCTTGCAATTTAAGTTGTGTGTGTGACATAAGGCAGGAAAGCTGCTCCTCCATTCCACTTTACTCAGCAGAAGTTGCCCTCGTAAGTACAGTATCAGCCTTGTTCACTTTACCAGCACCAGCTAGATGTCAGGAATCAGCAGATTGATCTTGTTTTGCTCTGGGGGAAGAGAAAAACTACAGGTGAGCTTGGAAGCAGAGAGAGGAAAGAAGAAATAACTGACAGACAGTGGTTTCACTCTGAGATGGGCAGCAGAGAAAAACTTGGTTTGCATCTGGACAAATCATTGTCCTGGTGTCAAAAAAGGTTATGTGTGTCATGGGGAGGGGGATGGGGTGGAGGGAATAGAGAATAAATTCAACCCAGCTCTCTGTTTTTGCATACAGTGGTTATGAGAAAGTATCTAACCATTGGCAAAGCTTCTACTTCACCACACACTTTCTGTGTCCTCTGACCTGCAAGTAGTTCTCCCTGTTTGCTTGGGGTAGTTTTTTCTTGTAAATATAATGATTAATTGATGAAATTAAATCTCCTGTTGTGAACAGTGTCTGACTCAGCAATACTATTTGCCCTAAACTGTCTTTCTCTTTCCTATGTGTTGTTTGAAGTTCAAGCAAACTGGAATGTCTGGAAGACTTCAGTAGATTGAATTACTTAGTGCTCTTTTGTAGAGGTCCTAAAGGCTGTGGGCTGGATGGTGGGGAAAGGTGCTTCTCATGAGAGATTTCAACTTCCCTGGTTAACTGGATGGTTTGTTAAAATGGCCTGCCTTGTGTATTCATAGAATAAAATTTAAAAATGCACCTTATTTTCATTGGTAAAGAGTAAAGCAATTTGCTTGCTTCTTTACCTGGGGAATCTGCAATGTTTATTCTGTTCTCATTTCAGCTGCTGGAATGTTCTGTTACTATTCTGTCCTTGAATGCAGTTATAAAGGGAAATGAATGTCTGCCAAAAGCCATGAGGAAGTTTCCCAGAGCAGGAACTTTCCTTAGCAAAAGTCCTGGAAAAACAATCATTCCTTCTGCTTCTACTTTCCTTCCTTTTTGGAGCAGTGTGAAACCACTCAATGCTCAAGCATCACGCAATCTATAAAATTCTGTCTGTGAAGAATGATATGAAATGAGGGTTCGGGGGGAGAGGGATGAAACAAAAGAGAGTCAAGGATTTGAAATAGTGAGGAATCCTCTTAAGAAAAACCTGGGAGTTTCCAAATTTGCCAGAAGTGCCCGTGCAAAAGTGAGCAAAAAAAAAAAAAAAAAAAGGAATTGCATGAGTGAAAGCACAGGAAAGGCAGAAAGATAAATTTGTGGAGAAAAGTAGAGATGGGATGTAGGAAAGCCAAGGCACCAAACTACCATGTTGAACATGACGTTCATTCTCAACCACATAGTGTAGCTGGGTAGACTCCAGCTCACAGCATTTGACATTGATTGGGTCATCCCGGACTCCCTAGGTCTGTGGAACACCACAAATGCCACTGGTTTTTTGCAGTCTGAGTGCAATGGTCAAGGTCTCAGCAGGAAACTTGCTTGGACAAGAGAGAAGTACCCCTGAGTGTCTCCTGGCACAAAGAGCTGTAACTTGAACATACTCTTGTGTTTTACTACCCACAGCCCTGACTCTGCAAAGATACTGCAAGAAAAAGGTGCTCAAGAGCTTAGTGAGTAAGAAAACCATTCATCTCTGCTCCTGGCTATTCAAAATACCCAAGCAACATATGCCAGCAAATAAAAGTCCCTGCAGCAAAAATAATGCAAGTAAAAATATTCAAGAAGGCTCCAGCCCCCAGGTTTTCGCAGCAGACCTGTGTTTGGTGTAGGAGTCACTGCACTAGACAAGAGGGAATGTTTCAAGAATTGAAGAAGGAGTGTCTGGGCAGCATTCAGCGGAGGACAGAGGGAGGATAAGGAAAGAGGGCATAGAGCTTTCCTATTAAAAAAAAAAAAGAACAGCAAAACCTTTACTGCAGCCCAACCAAGATTATGCTCACACAGTCGTTTTCACTCCCCAGGAAGCTCCGTTATCCCCCCAGAGCTCTCCTGGCCTGAAGCAGCACAGATGGTTCGATTGCTCCTGCTGCATCAGTGCTAAACCACACACACTCCTGCTGCTGCAAGAGCTTCAGCCTCTACTGCAGGTTTTGTTACTGCAGGAACTGCCTGGAAATGAGAGCAGGAAGGGCTGCTGCAAGGCTTGAGGACATACAGCAAATCCTCAGTGAAATGCTGAATGAGGTTTATGGTGCACTGTTACTCTTCTTTGATGACAATTAAGCACCTAGAAAGATTGTGGGTCTTTAGCAAATTGTATGGGGATATTCCATGAGAATTCCCATATAGTAACCTGTATAGAGGAAGAATAATCTTGAGGACACATCACTCATTTCTGCTGTCTCCAGTCTATTCAAGAAGCCACAGTCCTGACTTGCCCTTTGCAAATGGGTCCTGTCTGTTCTTTGCATAGCACAAAAGGGTTTAATAATGATAATAACAACAAGTTTTTAAGACACCTCACCACAGCTCTCAGTCAGCAGATCACTATTAACCAAACTAATCACAGGTTGAAGAAAACCATTAGCACTCATGCTCATGACTTTGCCACTGCCCTCTAGTCTAACACATCAGAGCCCAGGACAGCATGTTCTGGGTTACACAGCTCCCTTCACCCACCTCTCCACCCCTCCCCAAGTATAGAAATGCTTGCATTTCCCTTCTTCCCAGCAGAAGTGTGAGGTTTTTGCACTAATTTTACTCAGTGGGCTTTAATGTAATAGTCAGATTGAAGACAACCTCTTTACTGCATTAACAGTACATAGATCTCTCTTCCAATCTAGAGAAGTCTCCCTCCAGTATGGCAAAGAAAACTCTTGCTCTTACATTTTACATCTGATTTCTGTGCTAGAGGGGGAGGGAGGGATAAAGAAAGGCTTCCTTGAAATAAAACCTCTATCTGCAAATCTGGGTTTGGGTAGGAAGTGAAGACTTCCATGCCATCCACCTGAGAAAACAGCACATATATCCACAACACATGGACCTCGCGAGACGGTACTTACTTCCAAATCTCCCGAGTGCCTCATTGCTAAAGGCTTTGTCCAGGAGTCGGATCTCAGCCAACGGCTCCTCTTCCTCCAACAGCAAGCGAACAATCCTCTGGCCAAGAAACCCTCCTGCTCCTGTCACCAGACAGCTTACACCAGCCAGGGACATTGCTCTGTGCTACTCTTTGGTGGTGAATGGGCTATCTCTTGAGCTTAGACCAGCTGGTTCACCTCCTGCCTGAGGAAAAGAACATACGACATCAACCTCTGGAGTCTTTAAAAATCAAAGGTTGTTACAGAGAGAGAGAGTCTACTGCAAAACAAACTCTAAGCCTCACATTAAGCAACAGTTTTTAAAGCATGTCTTACTTTTGCTAGCTATTCCTATTCAGAAGTAGCCTACACGTTTTTCCATGTGAAGAAAAAAGCTATTTGCAAACTACTACAAACTAAAGAAATGAAGCAATTGGAAAATGCTTAAAATCAACTTTAATGCCAAGCCAACCCCACAAAAGCCTGCCTTGATCCTTGGTTCTACCTTGCTAGCACTCAAAAGGCTGTGGGGGAGTTTTGCCTGTATTTATATACCACAGAGCACCTCGGTCATTTCGCTTTCCCTCCCTCTCGCATGCCTCCTCTGCTGCAAACGAATGGGGTGCTCCCACCCCTCCTCCCCCTCTCAAAGAGGAAGGCTCTGGATGTGGCAAGGTCTGAACGCCTGCCTAGACATGGTCCTGTACACAAAAAACCTCAGAGTGTAATTCCTCATACTGATAATTCTCTGTAGCCGTGCTTTCTTGTGTTGATATGAAGGGCTAGAGCATTAAAATTAATTTGGAATTGCAAGAGTAGCTGTTTATAACTGTTTGAGAGGCAGACTCTACTGCTGCAGGTTTTTTTTGCATACTGGGCTCCCCATTATAGCATGGGTTTCTCTCTTTGTGCAAAGCAGAAAAAGAACTTCTGGGATTTTGTATTTGTTCAGTATCCTCGAGGCATTTGAAGCAATGATCTAATGTATAGACTGCTCAAAATAAAGCTGCTGAAGAAGCAGATTCACCTCTGAAATGCCTAGTGGGAGAGCACCTAGTTAAAATTAGGGTGTATCTGTCTGTGCCTTTGCAGTGAACTGTGTCATTACTTTATACATCTCCAAAATACAGGGGAAATGCCCAGGTATTTCTCCCCAGGGCTTCACTCCAGTTTGAGAAAAACTCTTTTCCAGTGTGAGGCCAGGACAGGGCTTAGGCTTTAGCTCATAGTACCTGCCCTGGTATTATATTATATTACCAGCTCTTTGTGTGCAGTCAGGACACAACTGACTGGGGCTGTATTTCTCTTACAGTTTAGGAGAAAGGCTTAAGCAAAGGGACCTGCTACTGGACATTACAAAGAAGCCCAGCAACACAGCTATCACTGGAAAGGGGATCGCTGATTTCAGGGACAGCTGGAATGAATCTCCAAAAATGCTTCACTTGCCTTTGTGTGACTAACTCCTGAACTCCCTTTTTTCCTCTGTGGTCATGAATTTTGTTCACTCATTAAATACAGCCCTGGAGAAAAGCTATAGAAGAAGCAGCACCCCCACACTGTTGCTTTTTCAGAGCTAAAATGGGCCTGCAAGTGACAGCAGGAAAGCAAAACCCTTTCTGTTGGAGGAGAAAAGAGTTTCTAGCTGGCACAGATGAAGAAGTTTTAGCAACTGTTTCAATCACAGCGTCCTTGAAAATCCTTCCCTTACCCCAACAAAGATTTTAAAAAATTGTTATCAGTGCTTCTTTCCTTGGCTTCTCTCAGCCAGGACCTTGACGTTGTATGTTCTTATCAGAAGCTGCTGCAAATTAATTTTGTGCAGTGCATGCGTTTTGCAAGCAGAATAACTGACCGAAGCCTGCTGCTGCAACCAGCCTTCTCTGAAACAGTCAGTCCTTTTTACTTTTAAAATGGAAATAAAATGCTTTGAAGAGGCATTATAAAAAAAAAAAGCAACACAGCATACAGCCTCCTAAACCAACTTTATCAGGGATAGTGCTTTATATGAGAATATGTGTGCTCACTGGGGACTGACTGTAGGGAGATTTATTGCTGTGGTGCTTTTGGCCTCTTAGCTACTGCTGGGCCAAATGCTTGGCATAGTTTGAGGGAATTTTCTGCATTGCTACATAGCAACCTTCATTTGAACTGCCTCTTGTGAACGTCAGGGATCAGTCAGCAGCAGTTTGCTCCGTTCAAGCACGGACCTACTGGTGCTTCCTGCGATCTCACCTGGAGACAACTTTTTCACCCGTTCTTTCTTCTGGAAGGTGCTGTATGGGGTTGCTGGGTGGCACAACAGCTCCTCTGTGCTGCAAACACAGAGGCTGGCTCTGCTGTTCCCAGAAGGACCCAGAAGCAGATGCTGGAATGTGCTGTACGCTCCAGAACGCTATCAATGAACAACGATGTCAGAGCCCACCTGACACACAAGAACAACTTGAAGAAACTCAGAGCTGTTACATGGGTCTGGGATTGCAGACTAAAACATAATTCAGCAACATCTAAAAAGTTTGCCAGCTCTGCATTCTAGCCACTTTTTAACAATGTTGTCTTCTCCTCCTTTAACGTAAAACAAGGCCTTCACGATATTTTGCTGATGTACACAGAGGTGGGTGGCAGAATGGGTCGCACGTCCAAGAGTATCATTTTAGAAAATCAGAGCTTGCAAATTTTGGCTGGTGTTGTAGAACTGCTATACATGGACTAAGTGCACAGCTTAGTACATATGCAATCCACTGTGTCCCATCACATCCGTGCCCCTAATCTGCTGGTCCAGGAACAACGTTGATGCTCCAGCTTTACTGGTGGTTACCGTGACAGAGATACTTTGGAGCAATGGCAAGCTGCTGTTAAAAGAACAGGTTTTCTTAGCCTTGGCACAATGAGAAAAAGGGTTTGGGATGAAAAGACTGCAACAGAGAAAAAGGGAAGGGAAAATTCCCAGTGACATTGAGAACAAACTGTATCATAGTACTGGAGTGGATAAATGCAATAGCATTGCAAAGCACAGAAGTTTTAGGTAGGATAAAATATTACGCTCTTACAGAGGGCAATGCTGTTTAGTTGTGCAATCAGGCAACAGAAACGATGCAGGATTAAGAAAGGAGGACACATCCTTTTATTCAGAAAAGAAATCTGGTTTAGGAAAGGGATTTCTGGAGTCTGCCCTGTTGTCCAGTTTGATGAGAGCTGAAGCAGTGAAAAGCTAAGGCAGGCTCGTTATTTAATTGGGCCTTTTGCTGTCTAAACATAGAGCAATTGTGACCAAAAAGCTAACAAAAAATTCGCCTGCTTTTCATGTATTCTCACATGGTTTTCTTACCATCATATACCTATAAGCTCAAAATGCCTATGTGCTGGCAGCTCGGGGAAGAGTGTGTACTTTGAGATGTAGATTTACTCCAGGAAAGCTTCTCCCCTTCAGGGTGGGAGGCACTGTTCCCTCCTTGAAACATTTTCCTCTTTCCTCGTTACACATTGAGAAGAAGCAACAAAACTTAAATAAATAACTTTTGGACAGCCATGCTGAATCAAACTGAATAAATACAATTTCTCACAGGGGGGAACAATTTTAAGACACTTTAACCACACTATGAACATAACCACCTTAAGAGGCCTCAATGTCTCTGTGTATTCAAACCTGAAAAAAAATATCTCCTATTTCAGTAGTATTAAAATTTTTCTGATAGAAGGGAGAAAGTGATTGTAAACTTTCATTACATGATCTGCAAGATCTGAAAGACTTGGTTGTAGTATTCTTTGCTATATTAGACAGTACCAGTCAGGCAATTAGCTACAAATGTTTAGTTTCATTTTCCCTGTAGTTCAGCAGAACTATGTTTCCTAAACTGAAATTGATGAGTAAATTATATATTTAAAGGCCATAGAAATTTGCACCATATGCCAAAAGAAAATGTTTATATTTGGATCTATTTGGTAGATAAACTACCCTTGTAAATAGTCTGATTCCTGGTCCCTGCTACATCCCCCAGGGATGTTGGGAGGCAGCAGGGTTTGATTAGTCCTTAACCCACATGTTTACAATCTCTTTGGGCAGTTCTTTTGAAAGATTTGACCTTGCTTGAATTTGTATTGGAGATATTCACAACAATCAAATACAGAAAACGGGACAGTGTGTAGAAAAGATGGCATGAGACTTTGGTATGCATTGGCAAAAGCTTAATCCAGATCGTAAAAAAACTTGGAAAAACTCTTGGAAAAGTTGTAGGATGGGCTTGTTCACTAGACTGTCAACCTGTTCAAACCCTGTGAGCTCCTCTTTTAAGCTCACTCACCAAATAGCTTTCTTTTTCCCTCAGAAAATGCTTTACGAAACTTCTTTCAGAGATATAGGTGCTGCCTCTGCAGCTCCATGGTGGCTCCATCATGGCAACACACCAGTACAACAGGGTACAGATCTGATGTGTGGCTCTTATTTTATGATTCTGTGATGTACCTCAACAATTTAGATTGAACGGAGCCTCTAGAGGTTTCTAACCCACCTCTGCAGTGTCTGACCACCCTCCTGGTGATTTTTTCCCCACTAATCTTTAGTGGGGAGCTTTACTCATTGCAACTTGTGCCCATTGCCTTTCATTCTTTTACTGTGCACATACGAGAAGCTGGGCTGCGTCTTCTTTCTTCCCTCCAACCAAGTAGTAAAAGATAACAATGAGATTCACCTTCCTCCTACCTTTAGACTTCCCAGGACTGAGCGCACCCAGTTGTCTCAGCCTCTTCTTGTGCATCCTTGAAGTCCATCAAACTGCAATGCACTAATATTCCTCAGTCTTATCTGCTGAGCTGTCAGTCCACTGGCAAGGTTTATTATTACTGGAACAGAGAGGAAGGCCACCATGTGAAGGCCTCTGGAGGATCACTGCAGACACTGTTATCTCTGCAAGAAATTCAGGTCTAAACAGAGTGAGCTAACAGGGCTAGCTTCTCTCTTCTGCCTCCTTAAGGCTGATTTAAAGTAGGGCTTATGCAGAAGGTCACTTCTTGACAGTGTGACTCCTCCCATGCACACCAGGGAAGTGGGCACCAGGGCACCTGCCAGTTGCCAAGCAGGTTGTCAAAGGGGGTCTGTACCTCTCTGAGCCGGCTCTTTTCCCCAGAGGGAGTACTCTGCCACAGGTAGTGGCTTGCCCTTGAAGCCTCAGGTGAATAGTGGCATTATTGTTTGCTTCCAGGACACAGATGACTGTTTCTGTAGCAGTTCCCTTTTTGTACTGACCCCTGTGGCATGATGCTTGCAGCAACCTGACTGGTAGAATCTTCCTTTCCCCTTACTCCCAGGGGGCATGCAGAATCATAGAATCATTTGAGTTGGAAGGGGCCTTAAAGACCATCCAGTTCCAACCCCCCTGCCATGGGCAGGGACACCTCCCACCAAAGCAGGTTGCTCAAAGCCCCATCCAGCCTGACCTTGAACACCTCCAGGGATGGGGCATCCACAGCTTCCCTGGACAACCTGTTCCAGTGCCTCACCACCCTCACTGTAAAGAGTTTATTTCTGGTGTCTAATCTAAATCTTCCCTCTTCCAATTTAAAACCATTACCTCTTGTCCTGTCCCTACACTTCGTCATAAAGAGTCCCTCTCTGGCTCTCCTGTAGCTCCCTTCAGATATTGATAGGCTGTTATAAGGTCTCCCCAGACCCTTCTCTTTGCCAGGCTGAACAACCCCAGCTCTCTCAGCCTGTCTTCATATGAGAGATGCTTCAACCCTCTGGCCCTCCACTAGACCCATTCTAACAGGTCCATGACCTTCCTGTGTTGAGGACTCCAAAGCTGGACGCAGTACTCCAGGTGGGGTCTCACGAGTGCAGAGTAGAGGGGTAGAGTAGAGAACTAGCCAAGTATACAGGCTTTGCCTCCATTTTGGAATACACGCTGATCTGAAAGGGGAGAAAGGGCTAGGAGGGTATTCTGTATCATTGTGTAGTTTGAAAAATCAGGCAGATTGGAAGTGGAAGAAACAAGGGACATAGTTTTCTATGTCTGCCTGCCTGATGAAACAGAGCTTGTGAGTAAAGCTCAACACAGGTAATGCCACAGAACAGCCAGTTTAAAGTAAATATATTTTAGCAAGTAACAATTACCCAAAGTGTTAAAGAATTAATTGGTCTCAATAAAACCAGAGAATGGCCTTTGCTAATGTGGAGCCTTTCCTCATCTCCTCAGAAGTTTCCAGAAGGCCTATCAACTGCTTATTGCATTTTCAACTTTTGCACCTCCTTTTTCTCTCTTCTCTCTGGTGGAGACCTCAGTTTGAGCTGCCTCTGTTCGATGGGCATTGCAGGAGGTTGATCACAGCTTTGAGAACTGAACAAGGTGTCGGCCAATCTCTGAGACACTGGAACAGCCTGAAATAAATAGAGAAATGAAACAGGTTGGTAAGAGAGGAAGAATTACTTTACTGAAAGACTGTACAGGTACTGGAACAGCCTGCCCAGGGAGGTGTCCGAGTCACCATCCCTGGAAATATTTAAGAAAGATGTAGATGTGCACTTCAGGGCATGCTCTAGTGTCGGAGATTGTAGGGGCGTTTTGTGTGTGTGTGTGTGGTTGGACTTGGTGATCTCAAAGGTCCTTTCCAACCATGACGATTCTGTAATTCTGTTTGTGGATGAAACCTAGAAGGCTCCCTCTCTGAATCACAGTCTAATCTTGTATGAGCCATGTGGAGATAGGTTGGTACTTCAACAGCTCATTCATAGGAACCCTACTCCTCAACGGCATCTTCAGCCTTGAGGTTAGGCTCTGGGCTTCCTGCACAAGAAGACACAGAAACATGGGGGAAAAAAAAGGATCCTTATAACAAGCTGAGCAGGGAGGCATCTGACCCAGCCAGTGGCAGAAAAGACAGTAATTGCCATTTGTGACATTGCCTCAAGTGACTAAAGGTGGAGATTTGCATTGCTATTTTGTTTGGTCAAATCTGGGTGGAATTTCACAGTCCTGCCGAAAAGGTCACAAGTTGCTACTTTTGCTGAGTTCAGTGCCCTTTTGTGTGTAGCAAAGTGTGAGAGCCTCCTGAAAAAAAAACCCAACACCAAACTTGTGGGAATCCTTAATATTTAAAAAAGTAATCCAAAAAAACATCCTATTAGGAAATGCCCAACGGGATTTCAGTTCCAGTTTCCCATTCAGCATTGCTGTCCAATTGAGTTCATGGTTGCTGGAGCATGAAAATCTTTAAAACAGGATTTGAAGTGGGATAAGACCTTTCACTGATGTCTGAATACTTCTGCACTGGGTCTGCATGTTGTACTCATTCATGTGTGAAACTGGAGTTTGCACTGGGCTGTGCAAATTTGCTGTTCAGTGAGGGGGGGTCAAACGTGGCAGCTGTAAGTAGGAGCTGAAGTGGGAAAAACAGAATGAGGAACAAGAGTAAAAGATTGGAGGAGACATGGAAGCTCTTAAAGCAAGAGCGATGCAGAGATTGGAACCTTCAGCAACAGAGTGTATTCTCCAATATAGAGAGAAAAATTTGGCATCCATTTTTTCCAAACTTTGCATGCGGCAAAAAAATTGGTTGCATTTTACCCCAGTAAACATGAAATTAAATACTGAAAAATATACGCTGCAGTTCCCAGCAGAACAGAAGTTCCAGATTTTGCTCAGCTCTACTTAGCAGTTTTGTATCTCTTTAATTGGGTCAGAAAACCACTTTAAGCTACTTCCTCCTTGCAGGCTTCATTGCTATGGCACCTGAAATGCCAAGTGGTTTCACGGGAAGCAAAGGATCACCTTAAAAATAGCAACTAGAACCAGCAGCGCCCACATGGATTCCCTTTTTGTGACCCATCCACCAGACTTCTCATATTAAATGGTTTGCATGCAGAAACCTCTGTATCCCCAATTACAAATGACCTGAAAAATGCTTACCAGCCAAGGCCATCGACAAGCGAAACTCATCCTGCAAAATTCTCAAAACGTCTTGAAGACCTTCTTCACCCTGCTCCAACAAAGAAAGCAGTCAGGGTAAAAGGAGCACTGGCACAGAGCAAGGCTGCAGGATGCTTGCACTGTGAGAGCTGGGACAGTCCCTTAGCTCCGTGCCAATTCCAGTCTCTCCTACAGACGAATGATTAAAATGATATGCTGGATGTGCTCAGTTCATCACAGATTAATTTAGATGCTTTTCCTTTTGCGATACATCTGAAGAGGGAAAGAAAACAAAGCTGTTTTTCACTTCTGACATTTTCTAGCTGTTTTTTTTTTTCTTAGCTTTCAGTTAACCTCAACCAATGGGCTTGTTTTAAAATGTCAAGCTTTACAATGCTGACAGTATTTTATGAAGTAATGAGAGTTTTATATATGGTACAGCTTTAAAAACTTTTGTTTACTGAGATACCAGACTGAATCTTTAAAAATAGTGTGTTTTTCTCGGAGCAAGTGACACCAAGTTCAAAATCAATAAAATATACATATGATTTTGATCTTACAGTAAAGTATTGAATGACTTTTTTCTTTTCGTGTTTTTTTCTCTTAAATTTTATTTTTATTTCTTGCAATAAAGAATGCTTTGGGTGCAGACAATGTCAGTGCTTGTTCATGTCCTTCCTCTCTTTTATGCTAGGTTAGTGACTGAGATACAGCTTTGGGAATACTCTCTGGAATGTAATACCAAAGCACAGATGATCTCAAAAAATCCAATCATCTCCTTTCTGATTGTATTGCAGAATAAAAATGCAGACAACTCACAGCAACACTCTTTTCATGTTAGACCCTTTTTCTCTCTTTACTTGTCAACAGAAACAGTGCTGCCACCTCTTCCAGGTTTCTCAGAAGATTCAGGTGTTTTCTTGCTGAAAGTCTAGCTACTGGAATCCACAACAATAATACCACTGGAGAGCAGTCTCATTCAAAAGATAGGAAATGTTTGTGACCATAAAAACATATATTTTTTGTTCTAGAGAAAAGCTCGAAAGCTCAAATCCAGGGGCTAAAAAGCAAAAATCTAGCAAAGCAAACAACTGGTATATAATTGCGTTTTAATTTTAATTCTATTAATTTTAACTTCTGCCTCAGAGGCCTGATTCATGACTGGCTCATAGAAATATGCTAGTCATTAAGAAGCAACAAAGCTGGAGCTGAGATAGCAGTGGCACACTTGGGCACCTACAGGACATGGTTGTGCTCAGTCTTGTCCAAAATGTTTCAGACATCAGTGGGCTGGAGTTCTATATGTATTTCCAAAGAATTTATAACATCACTATGAAACTGCTGTATCAAAACTGTGTATTTTTTCCGAGGAAGCTAACAGCAAATAGAATTGTCAGATTCATCTTTGTAGCAAATAAGCCTGCCTCCAATTTCCAAAAGCACCGACAGTCCTGAGTCCCATGGTTTTTTAGCACCAAACTGCAGCACCAAGAAATCAGGTCCCAATACAATTTTATCGGTTTCAAAGTCATATTTGAAATTGTAAAATTCAGTGGTATTTTTACATTACAGAGAAAGTCTGGTTTTGATTCAGTTTGGGGTAAGATTCTTCACTGCTAAAAACTCTCTGTATGACTTTTAAATAACAATAAGAGAATGTTGGAGAGTATGAGAAGTAAAAACACGAACTCAAAGCTCCTTACTCACCTTGTAAGCCAGACCCCATAAAGCTGGTCTTCCAATAAAGACACATTTTGCTCCTAGTGCCAGTGCCTTTAATACGTCACTTCCTTTTCGTATTCCACCATCTAAATACACTTCGACTCTGCCTTGTACTGCTTCCACAACCTCAACCACAGCATCAATCTGCAAAGAAGCAGCCAATCGTGAAGCTCACCTTGATGTCAACTTTTGAGTCCAAGAGAGAGAGAGAGAGAAGATATTCCAAAGAGGTAGGAAGGGACACAGAGCTTTAATAGCTCCTCTTGAAATGAATACCTTCTTGAAATGAAACGGGACGGTGCATCACAAATAGCTCAGCACCAAAAGCTGCAGAATAAAGTGAAACTCCCTTTCCTGTTTGCTAGTTAATTCCAGTGCTTTGCTTATACTGATAGCCTTTGCTAGCACTTCTGATAAGTGAAAAAGTAACATTTTCACTTGCTTTCTGAAAGGTTTTAAAAATAAATTTCAATGGAAATAATTGTTGTTAATATCTTACTTTCATTTGAGACAATGATCAGTGTTACAAATGCTTGTAAGAAAGGCTGATGTTAAACTTTTCCCTGCTACTGTCCAATTTACGTAGCCTGACATTTCAACCTAATCCTGGTGACCAACCTGTCGAGAGCTTTCTCAGACCCTCTAAAGCATCCGTGAAGGATTTCATGTGCTGTGTAGTACAGGCAACGTATCATTTCCTCCAGGCTAAGTGTCCTGATTCATGGAGGTCTTTTCTGTAGAGCACAGCTAGTGCCAGGTGGGTAGTGCAGGCAGTACCACACAGAGATGCTGGCTCTGGTTCCAAAGGCAGTATAACCAGTGGCAGGACATGGCACTAGACCTAATTAACTCTCCTTCACAGCAAACCCAAAGGTCTCTTTTTCTACAGTCTCTGATACTCTTTTGCCTTCTCTTCATCTTTTCTTTTTTAAGTAGAGCAACTATAACTAAGATTACTAAGTAGATTTTTCCAACTGGTCATAATTTTTTTCAAAATTTCAGAGTGAAAAAGTTCAGGCTGAAATTTTCCAGGAGCAGCTCAACAGGAGCAGGGACAATAGCTTCTGCTGCCAGGCTTGGTACCAGGCAGTTAGCAGAGCTGAACTGCATATCTACTGGTTTGTCTGTGCATGTAAAGAAACTTTTAAGGTAGAAGAGCAATTTAATGTGGATGCCATTTCCATTATTATGTTATTTAGCATTTAGATATATTTTTTTATCATTGTTGTCAGCCTTGACATACAATAGAAGAGGATTCCCTGGTGCCTATTTGTATTTTACAGAGGAAAACAGAGAAAAGAAAGTCCATAAGATACTATGCAATACAAAACTGTAAAAGAAGAACAGTTTGAAAAACCGACAGAAGCCAAATTAAACCAGTGAAATATACATGCGTCCAAACAACCCACAATTTCTTTGTACAGATTAAAAAGCAGGGGAATTTTTCTCCAGATAAATTATCCTTTTTCTGGCTCATGAAAGTCAATAAATTCCCATTTAGCTTTGTCTCTGTAAATACGCAAGCAGACTTCTCACTAAATCTAGCTGCATTGTTTGTGCATGCTTTGGCAGATGTGAACAATGAGAATACATTATGCTCTCATTTATACATTTTTGGTTCCAGAGCTTCATTTTATTTTTGCTGCAGTGCGCAAAGAGTACGTGTGCACTGCACCAGCTAATGAAAACATGGTCAGACAACTTTTACTAGCTTAGGCCAGTAGTTTATTTGCAGTTACGTGGGTTCAGCGCTGCTTACAGAAAACCTCCCGAGGAGCTGAGAAAATACGTCAGTAGGTAGCCCATGCCAAGGCATGCATCTTATCAGTTAAAAGCCAAAGGGCAACTACACACATCCACAGCCATGCAACAAACTCACTAGTCCACAGGAAGCATATATACAAAGAAGAGCATAGAGTTACCCGAGCAAGTGCAAATTTGCATACAATAAACACTCGTGGGAGATCCGTTTTCCCACTTACAGTGGCAGGTCCTCCATCCAGTTGCCTTCCACCGTGATTGGACACAATAATTCCCTGAACTCCATGTCTCACCGCCAGCTCTGCATCTTCTTTCGTCAGGATGCCTTTGATGACGATGGGCAGGTGGGTCAGGCTCCGCAGCCAGTAGATATCATTCCAGGTGACTGAAGGATCCAAGCTGTTGGGTGGCAATCCGTACTCAGAGCGGTTGTCTCCCTACAGAAGGAGACAGAAGGAAGGACAGAAGGAAACCTCATCTGAGCTGTAATAATAGAAAGGCTCCTGGAGGTCTTTCCCTGCTCTAGAACAGATTAATTAAGCTTGCTAACAGACATGTTCATCAGCTCTGGAAACCATGTGTCTCTGGAGGAGAATAATTACAATGGGGATGGAAATCACTGTCTCTAAGGAAGCTGGACTGTCGGTTTGAAGCCAGAACCCAGGCTGGCAGGAGGTCAAGCCAGGACGCTGCAGAACCAGAAAGGGAGAAGATACGCCCTGGGTCCAGCAGATGCCAAAGCAGCAGTTACCCGGTGGTTTTGTCTCATGTGGTACACACCAGGGCAGTGAATGAAAGGGCAGGCTCGTTTTACAAACCTCAAAGGCTCCTTCCAAGTTCTTCAGTTTCATGTGGGGAGGAAGGCGGAAACCATTGCGGACATCGTCGCGTCTTTTGCCCGTGTAGGGCAGATCCGCGGTGAGGACGAGGGCCTGGAAGCCCAAGGCCTCCGCCCGTTGGACCAGCTGCTGGGAAACCGCCCTGTTGCGGTGGATGTAGAGCTGGAACCACCGGAGGCCGCCGGGGGCTGCTGTGGAGATCTCCTCCAGTGAGCAAGTGGAGTATGTGCTGGCGATATAGCAGGTGTTCATTGCTTTGGCCGCTTCGGGGAGAGGGGGGATTGGAAAATAATCAGAATCAAGGTCATTTCAACAGTTTTACTTATATCCTACCAAACGCGGGGCTCTACCAATTGACAAATACGCCCTCAGGGTTAAAAATGGCTTTATTTACCTTGCACTGTTGAAGGATCATGGCTAAGAAAACAGCAAAAAGAGAGGCAATTAACCAACCAGTGCTTTCATTTTGATACTATTTTTCTTTAAAAAAACAGGAAATTTATGACTGTCTTCACAGGAATACACTGTCAAATGCACTCAGTGTACACAGAAACACACACAAAGGTCAGTTCTCCAAACCCACGACAAAATTTGTGAGGAGAGGTTATGCTTTCCTCCAAGGGAGACACCGTTCTTCCCAGTAACAAGAAATTTACAGGCTGAGTCCCATCCACCACTTTTCTGCCCAAGGACCTGTGTGGTCCTTGGTGTACACCAAAAAAAAATATGTCTATCTAAAGTTTGCAGCAGCCCCCCCAGGGCTGATGTCATAATAGTGATAGCTGGAGAAGGACAGCAATGTTTATAAGGCTTCCCACGCACTCTGTATCACCAGACCCAAGAGGGTCGTCCACAAAAAGGGGTTGTCAGAAAGTGTGAAAGGAGTTTGCCTCTTCAAGCCTGAAGATTTTGCTCAGGCACACTTCAGGTCATCCTAACTTGGTTAGGTTGGTTTCTTGAGGTTTTCCCACAAGCCTCTTTTTGCTATAGAGCAACAGAGCAGAACAGTACCTCTGGCTGTGCTTTTCTCTCCATCAGGCCATGCTAGCTGGTGGAAGCCAGTAGGGGCAATTCCTACAGGAAAGCTGATTTCAGTCCCCAGGAGCTTAGTCCTAATGTCCATCATGGATACATCCCGCAGCATACGTGGCCGGAAACGAATTCTGTAAGGCAATAAAACCCCTTCAGTATGGTAGCTGCCTGGTGGCTTTTTCTGAAGTTTCATGGAAACCAGGTCTTCACTAACCTATTGCAATGCAGGAATCTGAGCCAATAAGTAAACCGGCGTATAACAGGATTTTTGTCCTTTCTTTTCACTTTTAGAGGTCAATACAGACAGCAGTTCATCTACTTCCACTTTTCATTAATCTCATACTCCTGCTCGCTGGCTGCAGTACATCATTTTTGCATTTCCCATTTCAGCTCACCATCTCTTGTTCTCCCACTGGTGAGATCCCACAGATCCCTTCTACTTGGAGCCCAGTCCCAGGTTGCTGCCTTCCTCTACCGTTCGTGAGTCTGTCCTGGCTGTCTGCAGCATGTTCCCCAAATCCCACACTACTTACATAGGCTTCCTGCTGGTCACCACATGCTCCCCATCACATCTCATTGTATTATAGCCACTCATCCCTTTTCCTGTCATACTATACCATGCCACACCACACCACACCATACCATACCAGTTGCCTGAACCCCCAGCATCCCTTATGCCTCATAAAATCTGTGTCATGTTAGGCTAGCATCAGAGCACACAGTATATGTCATTCATGTAAGTGCATTTCGCTTGGGGACCACCTAAAAAGGGCAAGGTGTAAGGAGTATTTTCTTGTGAAGTCCAAACATTTGCACAAAAACATAGTTTAAAATCTTCCAGTACAACACCCCTCATTTCCTCCTTAATGTTACCTTTTATATGCCAGGATGTTTTCATCTCGAGTGCTACAGTCATCTGCCCCAGCTGCAAAAAAATCCCAAGCAATCTTGGGTAAATACTTTTTAGCATAAGCTTCGAAGTCTGTAAGACACACCATAGCCATGGCTGAGAAAGGCTCTGGGAACCTTGAAAAAAAGAATAACATGGAGAAGAAATTAAACCCCTGAACTGTCATTCTCTCTTCCAGAGGTTCTAATGTCACTTACGGCAAACCTTGGACCCATCTGTCCTGTAAAAAGTTGCTGAGAGGTTGTCCCAGCCTATCTTGCCATTTATCTGCTCTCCTTGTATGAGGAAAACTTGCAGCCATAAGAATAGGAAGAATCTTGTACCTCTGTGCCTCTCTTTATTCTGTCTTAAACAGAAGCCTGAAGAGGACATCTTAGGTCCTCTGCTATTTTAAGATAGAGCAATTGTGTAATTCTGTCATAAATTCCATCTGAAAACTAGATGGGTTTTTTGTTCCAGTAATTCTCCTTAAAGTTTGTCCCAAAACATCATTTGCTGGATTACCCCGGGATGGCTCCCTGACTGAACAATTAGTTACGGAGCGCAGTGACTAAATTCAAGCTCATAAAATCTGGAAGCAAATAAACACGGAGCCTACATCTAACCTGCTCCAGCATGAACGCATTGTAAAACTATGTCCAGATTCTGAGTGCAAGCCACTGTCAAGGCCAGCACTGCAGAAAAACAAAGTATATTCTACAGATCTTCATTTTGAATTTGTAACAAATATCTTCTGTGCATTTGCTGCTACTGCAGCACTGACACATGCTAAAAAAAAAGGAGGACACAAAATTTAGACAAACTACGAGAAAACACTGGCAAAAAGCAAATTCCACAAAGTGAAACATGATTCTAAGAACTACCCGCAATCTTTCAGGGAACAGAAGTGACGTTGTGTGACCCAGATGTCTAATCAAACCAACATAAATGCTGCCTAGCAAATGTCTGCGCCTACATGCTTTTGAACCAACCAGGACTAAAAACTATGCAAATTAATGTTTTAGCAAACTATGTGTGTGTGAGGCAAAACCCCTCCCGGACCAACAATGGGACCAGGACCTAACATCTTGCATGAGGAAACATGTACAAAACACAGGCAGAATCAATTTGCTAAATCGTTTGTTACAATTACTTCCACAGCTCTGATTAGAATAGGCAGATATCCTAAGATATTTCCGGATTAGCCTCCCACAGCAGAGGGGGCTAAAACCAGTCCTGTGCATCCGACGCTGTGTGCTCCCAGCAGAGACAAACACCCAGACCCACCTCTCAGACTGCAGACACCCCCTGACCGAGGGGCCTCTGCAATGCACTCAAAAATTAGGACTCGCAGCTCTCTGCTAGGAAAGAGCCCGAGACAAGGGACGCATTGGAAGATGAAGAAGAAACGTGACTGATTTCTTTGGTGTTGTTTCATCTCCTCTGACAGGCACTAGGGAAAACTATCCCAAGCTCACTCTCTATGCCTCCGGGACATCAAGCGCTGCTGTTAGCACAAGTCTTCATATATTACACATTGGGATAAACTGCAAACTGCTTATCATGACGTCTGCTTTTCCAACTGTTAGAAAGGCCAAAGTAAGAACTGAAACATAAACCAAGTCCTCTCATGACAGAATAAATGGGAATAAATTCCCATACAACACGGGCCGGGTCCTCATCCTCTCCAAATTCAGACCTCAGTTGAGACTTACTTGGCGTTTCAGGGAGAGCGGCAGGAGGTGAGATCCTCTCCTTTAAGATCACCTGAAAACAGGATGTAGAGGTGGTCTTTTCGCTGAGTAGCTGCTGTTTTTTCTGGAGTCAATAAGCAACTACCAGAGATTAAAGCTCAATCCCGCAGTAAACTTTGTACTGTTTGTATAACAGTAGCTTTGTTTTGCTATCAGGTGATTAGAAGTTCCTTCCAAAAGTATGCATCACTTTGTCAGCAGCACGATTGCTTGGGGGACAGCATGGGAGCTCTGCTCTTCAGCAGTGGCTGAAGGCTCTGCATTCATTTAGGGAAGCAACAGTATTTTGGGAGGTTTGACTGAATCGCTAAACCATTGGTAACTTGCTGCTGCATGTGCTACAAATTCCACCAAAACAATGATCCTCAGTGTGATTTGTTACAGCCCAAAACTACAGAGCCTTGAATCTTTACCATCACACGTGGGAGATGTTTTTTTGCTTCCTATCACGTGTGAACAAGTAAAGGACCTTGTGTCTTCTGCCATTTTTAGAGGGCTATGAGTGCCCTCATGATCTGGTTGCTCTCCCACTGGGCTTGCAGATTCCCTCCTCTGGCTCCCCACCCATCCTTCTCCCAGAAGGACCATGGATCCTCTCCCTTTCCTGTGCTTAGAGCTGGGGAGACTTCTCTATGCTTCCCTCTCTTTCCCCTGCTAAGCATTACAAACCAGGACTGAGGTGCCAACAGATTTATGATATTGACTTAAATTTGTGAGATATGAAAAGTAAATACTGGACAGTTTAATTTGTCCTTTGTTTTTTCTTTAAGCCTTTAGGGTTCATGTTTTCAATTTGTCCATGAAAGCAAGAAGGCTTGAAACTTTGATTTTTACCAACTAAAAATTGAGCTATTTTTCTCACAAACATGTGGTACCAGGTGCAGAGGGTGAGGCAGAAATGTGCAGCTGGTGCAGCAAGTGAACCAAAGGACCAGGGAAGAGTTGGAAACTGAACAGAGCTGCAGCCTCAGGACCTGGTGTCCAAGAGTCTGGTCTGATCCAGGACTGCAGATCTGAAGTTTCTGACAGCAGAAGTCTAAGGCCATTGACAATTTCTTTTCAGCTGTAGTGAACATCTATTCTTCCCTTAATGTATTCATGAGACCCTGCCCAAACTTCACCAGGAATTACCATCTATACCACCATCTTTTGAAACTTTTTAAAATTCAGCCTTCAGAGCTCGTTGTCTGCTGATTGCACTGTGAAGCTTCTGGCATCCAGCTATGATACACGTGTCACCCGTGGGACAAGGTGTGTACGCTTAGCAAGTGTGCCCGTGGGCTCCTTGGTTTGCTTTCCTGCCCAGGAACAAGCCGTGCAGCAGAGCCAGCCTTCAGGCCTCTTCTGAAGAGAAGATTAAAGTGCCATCTCTGCCTGCACTGAACGGAGTGCATCCCTGGGAAGTGAAGGAAAAATCCTGTGCTCATTATCCCTCCGCTAGATGTCAGCTTTGGGTCATATATATCAATCTATGTTAGTAATAGCAACACCAAAAAAAAAAAAAAAATAAAAAAAAAAAAAAAAAATCAGTCCTTGATGGACTTCCAGGCACTATGGCCTTAAAGCTGATATGATCACAAGAATCACAAGAGTGCCTGCTGATACGTCTGGAAGTCTTCATTCCCTGTGTTTTATTCTTAACATTTTCTGGTCCACAGCACAGCAATAAATGTAGCTACATCTGGTCTGGCCTGATCTTTGTTTCAGCCTACAACGTATCTGCAGGGTCGTCTGTCATATTTCTCATTATGCTGATCTCAGCACTCCCCTACTTTAGGGATGCACATTGCAGCCAACTCACTAAACCATAAAGTTTATGGTTTCATGGTTATCATAATTTTACATGAATTAGAAATACTCTGTGACTACTGTATTTTGGATCAGGAGAAAGGAAAAATCTCTGCTTTTGTGCTGTGGCTTTTAAGAGACTGTACTCTTCATCTATATATATTGCCTTCCTTCAACAATGGACTCAATTCAAAGTAGCAATGACTTCTTCTCCCATAAGTAGTATTTTTTCTGATACTAGTTAGACTTCTGATTTATCTGGGAAGCAGCAAAGTTCTAAGGAAATTAAAATTTCCCAGAAAGATAATACTTAGAGCCCCTGATATATACCTGAAAAAAAGTAGACAAGTTTTAAAGTTCTGGACCTCTTTCCCTGGAGTACAATAAAAGACTTAAAAAGACTCTCTAAAAACTTTACTGGAAGAAAATAATATAGGAAGTACTCACACATCTGGTCCAGCCTTGCAGGTAAAGTGTCAAGCAGCCAACACACAAAGCCTGATTTTTGCACAGATCAGCACAGCTGGGGTTTTGCAGTTGCTTACTTTTCAATACCAACATAGTCAAAGGCTCGCGAGTCCAAACACAAAGGCCCTGTGTAAATCTGTGCTCAAGTTCCTATTACAATCATGATGCTCGTTACTCCAGTTGGTTATATTTGTTTGCTTTTAAGAGATGGCAAATCGCCATGGGTCAAGCTGACATCTATCTCACCGCTGCATCCACCAGTGGTGGGTTCAGCCTGAGACTTTACAAGACTCCAGTGAAGAATCTGGTGAACTCCAAGCAATGTAAATAATTCAGATCACATAACTGTTTGCCTACAGTCACCACTGCTTTTCCTTATCAGATGTCTTTCTTGGGCATAGGCCCCATGTTTGGAAGTAGAATGCTTTTTCCTTGCATGTCAGTCATGCAAGGAAGTTTTCCCAAAATTAAATATTTAAGTAGCCATCCCTCTATTATAGGTGGAGATGGCAACAAATCTTATATTTAACATTGCCTAACACTTTCAATTATAAGATCCAGTTTTCAGTTGCTTTTAATTTTGTCATATTTTAATCATTCTAGGCTGAAATTTTCCATCCTTGGTCTCTCTGTGTTGGGCTGCATTTTTTTGGGAACATTTCACTGAAAGCCGGTCAGCAACTTCCAAGAATGAGGTTAGTGAAAACTATGGTGGTTGGCCCATGCTGAAAATGTCTTACAGTGGTTTCACTGCAGTTCAGTGCTTCATGAAGGGGCTTGAAATTAGTGGGGGCTGCTCCCTGGGGGCATCAGCCTGTACTTTCTGGCCATATGAAAATCCATCCAAATCTGACCTAGCTGTAAATCACTGCTCTGTACTTGCACATGCTCAGCAGAGCTTGTCTGAATTCCAGATGTTAGCTTTACTAAAGACCTGCCTAGTGCAGAGCATGCTTCTGCCCGTGGCCAGAAGAACTCAGAAAACCCCAAATACGAGCAGAGGGCAGAGAGCTGGCTACCCCTCACTCTCCTGCCCCCCTGCCCCCCGTGCTTGGATTCAGCCTTAAGCAGGCCTGGAGGGGAAAGGAAAGAGTGAAATAATGGCTCAAAAGAGGAGCTGCAGGACAGTACCTAGGGACAGGCAGGGTGGGAAGGGGCAGAGACAGAGCAAATGGGACTAAAACAGAACAGGGACATGCCAGGATGACAGGACTTCAGGGCAACAGAAGAATCAAGAGAAGAGGACAAATTTGGGGAAGAAGCAAAGAGGACAGTCTGTGACACACTAGGCAGAAAGAGTTCTAGGAGACTACCAAATATTTAGCTGTTCTTTCTTTAACCACCTCTGTCTCCAAAACCCAGAAAAGAGCTTGATTTATTCTTAGCATTGCTCTGTGGAACAACAAATAGCTACAGATCCCTTTGGGAAAACGTGTCTCATCTACCTCCAGTTTTAGATTCTCAAAAAGGAAAAGTGTTTCCCGCTAGCAGATGACGCCATTAGCTCATGTGGCAGGGCTCTGCACTGGGTGTCTGGAGGTCCAACCACATAAAGTCTCCCATCTCCTCTGTACAGTCACATGTGGTAAAATGTCATTCTTGGGCCTTTCTTTCTGGCTTACCTAATGTCCCCATACGTCACCTAGCTATGAGTTTTCCCATAAGGGAGCTGCATCTCACTTTGACATCTGCATCAGCATTACAGAAAGGATCTGAAGCAGATGAGGTTTAACTAAGGATGGACTGGGGAGCACCCAGCAAAGCACAGATGTGCTAAACCAGTGACAACAGGGCTAAGTGAAATCACAGGAGGCAAAAGCAGACTGGGTCTGAAAAGAAACGCTGAGGCTGGTAGTCCACAGCCAGTTAATTGCTAGTAATGCTGTGTTGGCAAAGCCTCCCTGCTTCCAGCCTTTGAGCATTCAGAGCTGTTCTTGGGGTTATAGGCACATTGTTCCTGAACTCTCTGCTCTATGCCCTTGGCTGCAAAATAGAGATGACTTCGTTACTGTCTACAGCAGACTCACGGCCATTCTTTTTTGGCTGGGCTCTGCAAGAAATAGTGGACTCAGATTGCCTGAAATAAGGCAATTGAAATTCATGGACATGTTGGGAAAATGGTCTCTCATGGGGTCCTGTCCCAGTTGCCTCACGCTGCCACTGTGGCCCTGTACATGGAATCTCATCCCTTTATTTTAGAGAGTTCACATCATAAAAATAATGATTCTCTTCCCTTGCAAGGTGCAGGGGTCCTTTCAGTCATCTCACAAAGGGAAGAGAATCAAGCACAGTGGACTTTCCAAATCACAGCCTGGATTTCCAATTTCATCCCAACCCAAGCCACAGCAGGACCTTTCAGCTGACACCTCCTTTGGCATAGGAAGTCTACCTCTCTCCCACACCACGTCTGTCTGGTCTCCTTGCCGGTGGCAGCTCAGAGGTGGTGCACAACGTATTCTGCCATCCATCAGTCTGAATCTTCCTACATCTCTAGAGTCTCTCAGTACACCCCTCCGCCCCCACAAAAAAAAACCCAAAACACAATAAAACCCAACCTGAAAAAAAAAAAAAAAGCCCAAACCAAAACCAAACAAACAGGAGAAATCAGGAGCATGCTTCTCAGTCCTACTGTGGAAGTCTGTTCCCTTGCATGTCTTCAAGTGAGGAAAGTCTGGAGTGCTTTGTGGCACTGAGGAGAGATGATGCAGTCTTTTCACCATGTTACCCCTCTTCCTCTTCATAAAGATACTGGAGCCACAGACTCTGACAAGCTTCTTCACCAGCAATACTGGAACCAAGCCAATAGGGAGGGAGGAAAGATCACATCAGGGTTTGATGTAGGAGGCTCACTTACTGTCATTTGAGGAGTCATGGGCTGGAGGTAGCAGAGAGGGAGTGCATAATTAGGGTCACAATCTAAGCATAGAACCATAAAAAAAAAATGTATTTCAGAGAGCAGTTCCAGAGTCATCTAATTATTGCTGGGAAATGCTGGATGAAGGAGGACAATGCTGTCCGTTCTCAGTATGAAAACACAGAGCACTGCTAATATCAGCCATAGCTAAGGACAGTGTAAAATAAATAACTGCACAAATAAGTACAATCTGCCCTATGGATGCAAAAATAGGGGTAAGGGTGTGAAGTGAACAAGGAAAGAGTTACAGAAGAAGGGCTGCAGATGCTGTGTTTCCCAGAATACACTTGGGTCCTCACTAGCTGCAGCCAAAGCTGCCTCCAAAGACACTGAGCTCACACAAGGTGGAGCAGCTGAGGAGCTCAAGCATGACTCAGCTTTGAGTCTTCCCTTTGACTTCCATGGGCGGCTGTCCCTTGTAGAGCCAGGGAGTCAGAGGCAGCTGGATATGACATTAATCATGATACATCCTTATGTAGAGTTGGCTACAGATTATTTTGTCCATAACCTTATTTGGCCTAATAGGCTAACTAGGCTTGTGTAGACACCTGGTCTTTCTCTTCCTTCTTGTTTTTCAAAGTACCACGGTACTGGCAGCGAAAGAAGTAGCTCACTCAAATCCACAGTGCAGAATGAAAACAGAAAAAAGAGGTACCTGGGAGCTGCACCCACCTGAGATGAAGAGAACTCTGGGCTTGGTCTCTCACTTCCATTTGATAAGCTGGGCAAAGTCCTGGCAACTTTCATCTGCAGTGGGAGGGATGCTGCTGTCTCACCACAATTCAATAATCAGCAAGGACTAAGTTTTAACTGCAACTGCATGACTACCATAAGACAAATAAATACAAAAGTAGAGCAGAGAGGAAGTCAGAGAGGCTGTCTAGTCCTCTCTTCTTTCCTCTTCCTGAAATCAGAATCAGCTATACCTGTGCCTGTCTCCACCCATGGAGATTCCACATCCACCAAAGGAGACCAGTTTCATTGATTACTGCCCTCAACACAAGGAAAATTTAGTTGTTTCACCTGGATCTCTCTTCCCATAATTTAAGCTATTATCGACCTCTAGTGGACATGGAAAAGGACTCATTCATATTCTCTTTATGTGTGTCTTTAAAATATTTAAAGATCATTTCTGAACCACCCCCTCTATTGTCTCTTTTCTAAAACAAATGAAAATTCCTTCAGCCTTTCCTCACAAGCCATGTTTTTTGTACTTCTGGTCATCCCCAGTTCTCTCCTTTGACTCTTCAGCTGTTCCACATTCTCCCTTAATTAAAGCACCAGAAACTGCACAAGATCCTCCAGCTGAGTCCTCTCCTGCCCTGGAACAAAGCAGAAAGAATATGCCAATACCTATGTTTATTCAGCTGTGACGATAGAAGAGTATTTTTGTGTTCATTACTCAGCAGTATGTTCCTTACTCATTTCTTCAGATGTGTCATTCTACCTTGAGATAAAGAAAGGAGCCAAACCCTTTTGTTCATCTCTTCCAGACAGAGAAGTAGCCTCAGCTCTTTTCCAACCAGGACAAGAATCAGGCTAGCGATAATAGAAGTCTCAAACCCGAGAGATCAACCACCTAAGCAAAGAACTCTAATTTTTTTGTAAAAATAATATTAAGAGTCATAAAAAGGCTCCATCCCAAATACACAACAGAGACACCCCAATACCTCCAAGATGTCTCCTCAGAGAAATAGAGGCAGAGAAACCCTGATATGATGTATGATATAAAGGTGGCCTTTGAACAACATTGTCAAGAACAATCTGTATCCTGAAACATACACCTCAGCCTTGAGATTTTGTAGTGATGGAAGGGCAGAAAATTTATAATTTTATATATTTTTATAAAATAAAGATTTTCATGACTCTCAGTCTGAATGAGAATGAGGACTCAGAATTACAACTGAGGGATTCCTTTTAGCTTTGAGACTAAATTTGTATTTAAGCCAAGACTAGGACTCCGGAATCCCAGAAGTGATGTCTTTGCAAACATAAAACCATACTGATGCTTTGGAAGTTGACTTGTCTATTATTGTTGATGTCTAGACTCCTACTACAGCTTGAGTCCTCTTATGAAAGCGTAGGATCTGCTCTCGTGAGGACACAGAATGGAGTCAACGTGCTTTCCCTGATCTCAACAATCCCAAGGTTGACCCACTTCAGAGACAGTCCTCTGGCTGACACTAACTAAATCTAAGGGTCTAAGAATCTAAGTGTAACTAAGACAGCAGGGGAGCAGCTGAGCTGAGACAGCATGTCCCTGTTTGCACATTGATCTACAGCAACCTTTCCCTGTGAGAGGTTTCTCTATCTTGCAACAGCACAGCATGTAGTTTTCAGCTTGGGACATACTAAAACCTTCATATTCCTCCCTGCAGTGCTGCTCTGTAGCTCATGCATAGCTGATGGCCGACAGCTAAAGGCAGATGTTGCTTGTCCTAATAAAACTGCATCCCAACTTTTCCAAACTATTTCTCCAGTTTATCAAAGTCATCTAAATTAATCGCAACCCCACCCGATTCAATGTAATACGGAAATATAATAAATATATTCTCTATTCTGTCATGAAATTGATTAATTAAAAAGTTAGCAATAGAGACCTCAGTCAACATATACTTCCAGACTACCAGTGAACTATCAAGAACTATTCTCTGAATATACTTTTCAACCAACCTGCTAAAAATTGTACATAGCTAATGTGTTCTTCGGTTGCTTCTTAGACAATGTTCAAAGCCTTACGAAAGTTAAGATGCATCTTTCTGCTGTTCTTGCCTATCTAAGTCCTGTCACAGAAGCACATTAGATTGGTTTGGTATGATTTGTCCTTGATAAACCCATACTGGTTGCCACTCACCTTGTAGTTAACTTTTAGAGGCTTAGAGGCTCAACCATTGCTTCTCCTGCCCCCTCATTATTTAAAAAAATAGTAAGACACAGCACATTTATCTCTGTATGCCATGATTCCTCAAAGATAACAGCTAATAGTTCTGGCATTGCTTCTGACAATCCTCCCAGTATTCCAGCAGGAATTTCATCAAGTCCAGCTGATTTGAAAACATCCAACATATCTAACTCTCTAAGATGATATTGCTTGGTCTTGCAGCAAATTGAAAACATTCTCAGACATTCTTAGCAAAATGAAGGCTCTAGAAAGTCATTTTGAAATTAATATATTCCCTTACCAGCTAAAAAACCCAAGTAATTGGGGAAAGCCAACAGGTGTGGAAAAGCCCAGACTCAGCACAAGTACCCTTATGAGTAAAAAAAATGGGAAAGTTCTGAATCCTGGAGGAAAGCACAATCCAGAAGATGCAAGTAATCCAGCAGGGAAAGGTAAACAAATGTACTGGGTTTTATACAAAGTGCCAATAAATGAACCAAACACTCACTTCTACGCAATGTTTGAAATCTAAAATATAAGATGAGGAACGAGAATGTCTGATCCAAAGTGCAGACAGTGATACAGCAGATATATTGGAAACCTGGGCACAAGAAAACAATCAATAGGACACTAAACTCAGGATATAAATTACACAGTAAAGATAAACTGTGCCAGAAGTAGAGCCTTATTGAAAAATCAGCATCAAGTTGAATCCACAAGCTCACGAACTCAACAAGAAATGTAAAGTCTGTACAGGTTGAAATTCCAGGCCTAAATAGGAAGAATATAGTTATGACAGATGTTACAGACCTGGGATAGCTAAAAGTGCCTTGAATTCCATACTCTGATAGAGACGAGAGAGGTGGTGTGGGCAGGAAAAACAGTAGTAACAGGAGACATCAACTGCCCTCCTGTAGATCGACAAATGTCATGCCAGAATATGAGACAGAGACAACATTTTGGGGCTCTGTCAACAACTATTCCATGAAGCAGCTGGTTAAAGAGCTCACAGCTTTGTAGTAAGAAATGCAGATGAGCAGGCTCTAGCCCTTCCAGCAGAAGCACCGCTCTCTGACAGTGACCACAGAGGACTCGGCTTCACCATCTCTACAGGAACACCACAGGCCAAATATGCCACTGCTGTTGTCCTCAGCTTCAAAAAATATTCCACAGAAGTGAGAAGGCTTGTTAAAAAGAAGCTAGAAAGGTCAGCAAAGAGAAATCCTAACAAGCAGCATGGAAACTTCTGAAGAACACCAGACTGGAAGCATAACACCACTGTGTATGACCTATTGAGAAAGGCCAGAGAATGGATTAAAAGAGGCCAGCACTTATAAAAAGCCAAGTAAGCAAGTTTTTTAGCAGTAAGAAGATGTTTTTCAAAAAGATGCCTATTGTATCCAAACCAATAAAATGAAATGAATAGTGTACTTAGGCAGATTAAAAGCAAAATCCTAATTAGGAAGGCTAAAAAAGAGTTTGAGGAGAACTAGCTAAAGAAATCAAAACTAGTACTAAGTCCTTCATCACAAATGTCAGGAGCGAAAAACACGCCAAGACTCTGCATGGCCAGCAAGCGAGAAGGCAAAACTCAGAGTCAATGAAGCCATTCTGCATTGCTCTTCACTGAGAGCAATAAGCAAGAAATGGGGCAAGTTTTCATACAGGGGAAAATGCAGAAGATATGTCTGAAATCAAAGTGATTGTGAATGAGATTATGTTCCAGACAGACCAAGTGAAAATTCACAAATTGCTGGAGCCAGATGGTACGTCGCAGAAATCAAGTATGGAAACTCTAACTTACTAAGCACAGCATGCAACCTCGCACATGAAACCTTCTTGGGACCTGAAGACTGGAAGGTGCTGTATATGAATCCAATCTTAAAAACATGTCCTGGGGACACCCAGGGAAACATATGCTTCATACCATTTCTTAAGCCTGGAAAGGTGAGCAGGGCAGCTCAGGAGATCGGGGCATGCATGTGCGAGAGGGCAAATTCTGTCATTGACAAATCATTTTGAGCATTCATTGATATGTGAAGAAATAGGATACACTTCAAAAGAGTCAAAATTGCTAATGTAAAGAGAAGTCCTGTCTGCAGGCTTCCTTGGACGTCTCCGAAAGGATCAGCGGCAGACAGGTGAAGATGGACAGGTAGAAAGAATCTGCCTTGAAAAGTCCCTCACCAAAGGCTGTCAAGTACATTTAAGCAGCCAAAGTATAAGAAGGAAAATCCTGAAAAAGAAGTAATTGAAATAAAGGAAACAGAGAGTGGAGATAAACATTTTCAGAACAGACAGATGTCACCAGAGGAGTTGCACAAGGGTCTGTGCTGAGGCCTGTGTTCAACTTACTCATAAATGACCCAAAGCAGAGCGTGAGCTGCCAGGTGACAACATTAGCTGGTGGTACAAAGATATTCAAGTGAAGGGGGATGAAAGCAGACTGTGAAGGATGGTGGAGGGATTTTGGATGACTGAATAATGAATTAATAAATTCACAGGTGAAATTCAACGCAGATAAGTACAATTCAACGCAGATAAGTACAAAGCAATAAACATGAGGACAAGTTGCCATTTCTCATGTGATTTGATGGCCTCATCCTGACCATCGCCACTAAGGGACGAAACATGAGGGTATAATTCCATGAGGATGTTAGCTCAGTACTCAGGAGCGAGTAAAAAGCAAATCAGAAGTTAGGAGTTAATAGGAAAACAACAGAGAACAAAACAGTGAATAACATCATGCCCAGGTATAAGCCCATGATTTAGCCCCAAACTTGAATCTGTGTGCAATTCTGTTGTTACCATCTCAGAAAAGATATATCAGAACTGGAAAACATTCAAAGAACAGCTATCAAAAGCATGGGATCACTTCTGTAGGAGGAATGAGTGGAACTTTTCTGCCTGGGAAAGAAAAGGCATTTGAAAGAGTTCAGCAAAAGCCTGAATGAAATGGTGATGACGTGTTACGATAGACTGCCTCTTCCAACTCAAGAGCTAGGGACAACAAAATGAAGCTATCACAAACTCAGTTGAAAACTGACAAAGGAAAGTGAGTTTCATACAAGTAGTAAAACTGTTGATTACATAGGTTTAAGGACAGACTAGAGAAATGTTTGGAAGTGCACTACATCAAAGGATTTTAGAGAAAAAGCATCAGGATCAGGAAATACCTGGAGATAAACTTGTTTGGCAGTTGGGAGAGTGTCATTAATGGCTCGCCCCTCTTTTTATGTTTCTAAAGGCATCTATGGTGGTCATTATTGCAGAGAAGCTACCAGGCTACTAGTATCCTTGATTAAAACAAGGAGAGCAGATTTCATATACCCCTTCCTTACACAGACAGCCCTTGGAGTGACCAGTCTAGGGTGTCCACTATAGCTACATTCAGGCCAGGAGCAACAAACAGTGCCAGGGTGATCTTTCACCTTATCTACAGATTATCCAAGGTCCCCTTGCAATTTAGCCTTTTATATTTACATGTCTTCATAGTCTAAGTACGCTGGAAGGTGCTGAGCTGTCTTCTCTCTTAATAGGCTTTCAAACTCCTCTATTATGTATTTATAAATGAACGGAAAGATGAACCTCCTTTATAAACAAGAGCTGCAAAAACAGTGACTAGTTCACATCTAGTTCCTTAAATACTGACAAATACCATAACAGTTTAGAGCTGTCTAGGCACAACCACATTTCTTTGTTAAGCCTGCATTAGGATCAGTTCTGCTGCTCAGCCTGCATTTCTCATTCTATTTCATCTGATCATGCCAAGGTACCACCCACCTGGTTCCAATCCTGGGGTCCCTTCTCCGTTACCATCCATCTCTTTCTTGATCCAAATTTTCCTCACTTCTTCTTATTTATGCATAGTGTTTAAGGAAAAAAAAAAAAAAGCTGTCAAATATGTATACCTTCATACTATCCCACTGTGTTAAATTATCAGCCCTGAAAGAACACAAGGATTTCCTTGGTTTTATTTTGTTTGGTTGAGTTGATTTGCTCCATTGAAACAGGGCGCAAATTGCTCCATTTGACTGACTCTCCTACTAGATTATTAAAGAACTCCTTAGAATGTAGTATCTACTGCAATGAGAAATTTGAATGACTGCAGCATTTCCAGTGTGGTTTTGATTTTTTCAATATGCACCATTTACTGCTCATCATTTTATTTTAGGGCAAATGAAAGCTCGGGAAAAAAAAATAAGCAATCAGTCTTCCTTAATTAAGGGATATCATTCCCTCTGGTGATTGTGGAGAGCAGGAACAGAATAAATTTCTTTTCATTTCCTCACTGGGAATATTAAATGCAATGCAGCTAATTTGTCTGTGAATTAAATTTCCAGCTTTTTTCAGCTCTTCAGTGCTGCTCTTATCTTTTATTTTACTGTAGCAGGGGAAGATGCTATATTATGGTAGCTGAGGTATAGTAGAGGGAAAAATCTTTGTATTCTGGTTTCTTTTTCTGGTATTGAATGTCCCTAACAAAGACAGGTATATGCAGAAAATAAATGTTGATGCTCTAGGAATCAATTTCTCACCAGTCTTCTCAGCCTTTTGAAAAAAATAATTCTCCCTTAGACAACAAAGTTAGGTGGGGCTGTCTAACAGGAATCCTTTTATTTCTAGCGTAGCATTCTCCCTCAGTTTCCACAGATTTCAAGCATGACATTCCTGCTGTCTATGGCACAAACTTTAAAACCATCATGCTCTCAGCATGCATTTCCATGTAGGTCTGGAGCCTTGGCAAGGTTTGTGAGGGGGAGCTGTTTGGGGCAGGTGTGGGTGGCTGGGAGAGGAATCCTCAAGCTCATCTGGAGGACACCAGAACTTCTTTGCTGTGCTTACATTCCCTCCAGCCCCTCCAGCCCCGTTCCCTCCAGAAGCAATGGCAGTACCATCCCTGATGAAAAGAATTATTTCTTTAGAGCAAAACCCTTAAAGAGTAAACAAGTTTTAACCTATCTGCTTGCAAGTTAGCACTGGCTGACAGTCCTGTACATTTATCTTCTATCCCTTCCTCTGCTCTGAGGGCTTTTTAACTGTTCAATGTCTTTTCCAGCTGTGCTGCTTTTGAAGCCTGAAATTCGGCTGTTGCCCCTTTAGTTTGGAGGTTGGTTGGAAACATTGCTTACTTGTTGGCTACTGCATTGCTCTCCTGCTTACTTTTCCTCCAGCAAGGCCAATTCCTTCCCCAGTGAAAGCATTATAACCTCAACTATGGTAAATCATCCCGCTAATAATGTCACCATAAAATTATTATATCTCATTATTCTTAATTACTTTGCAGTGCTTCCAGATTTTTCCCAAAGCTCCATGCTGGAGAAAAGAGGATATAAAGCCTTTCTCAGAAAAGAATTAAGGATGCACTCCAAGAAAGAACCCAGGGTAAATTTTAGTTAAAACTGAGATCCTTTTTTTTCCCTATGTCCCAAGTTTGAATATCATTTTACATGTGGCAGAGTGGGCATTTAGCATGTTTATACCACATTTGAATTCTCTGACCTTTACTAAATTAAAAAAGAAAAGACAGAAGTGTGTTTGTTACATGTACGGGTGAATTGATCATGTAAAAAATTTTCTTGCTCTATTTACTATAAGTGCTCACTAAAAACTATCTTGATATGGAACTTGGTATTTCCATAAGCAACTCTTCCATGATCTGCTGTTCCACTTTAATTACACATGTCTGCCTGCTAACCAGCTAATCAAATAGATTATGCAGATAAATATGCATTTAATTATTATATTAGTTGTTTGTAGATCTACTTGAGCTACGATTCTCCTTTACAGGCTTTCTTAAGTGGCTGAGAACAGCAAGGAGTTTGTGTCTAGGAGAAGCTTGTGAAGCATAGGTTGTGATCTCCATACTCTCCTCAGCCACCAGCAGGATAGCTGACCCTTAGAAATCCACGTCTTAGGATGTTCTTTCACTTGGGACTTCTATTTTTATCAAGGGACAATGTCCTGCAGGATGTGCTATTTATGTCATCTGAAGAATGGTGTAAGACACTTGACAGAATGCAGTTGCCACATATTGGCAAGCAGTTGCCTGCTATGTCAATATTTTCATTTTCTCTCCTAGAGGAAATTTTTTACATATATCCTCCTGTATGGCCTGTCCTAGACCCAACACACCCTAAATTCTAGCCAGCCTATGAGATGGAAACTGATGCAGTGCTGGTAGATGGTCTGCTGGCTAAGCAGAGGGACAAGAGATCTATTCTGGGCTATTATGTACTGTTCAGGTATCTTGCAAGAAGCCTGCCCTGGGTGATGCGGGGCCTCTGATAAGATACCAGCTGTGGGTGATATGAGGAAACAATTTGCTGTCATTTCCTGGCAAAATGTGGTCAACAAACAGTGTTGGGAAGCTGCATCTCCACAATTAGCCTCCTTAGCTGTGGAGTCCATCAGATGTTTTCTCTGCTCTCTACCTGCTCTTCTCAAAGTGTACACATTCATGGTCTCAGTTCTTATGGCTGTACCCACTGCAGGCTGAGACCACCACCCCAGACATAATCCTGAGAACTACAGACAGAGTCATATAAACAAGATGCCATCCTCAACTGAAAACTAAAGCTCCTAAAGCCTTGTGAAAAATTAGGAAGAAAACGCCTTTTTGTACTTCAGAGGAAACAAAGAAAGAATGAAGGGTAAGGCCAGTCAGTAGTGCCCTGCTTTGGAGGAACTTCTTGAAATGGAAGTTTGCATGCATCTTGTGAGACTTAACATCTGATAGAGTGGAAAACCTGGGTGACAGCTTTGAATAAGATTTGCATGTAGTTGGGTTAAATGTACTCCATATATTTACTCTTGTTAGGCTCTATGGCTTAGACCAGAGGAAGAATAAAAAAAAAATAAATTATGGAGCCTGTGTCTATTCTCTGGTTATGTTCAGCACACTTAAACTAGCTGTCTTATCTTTTTATGAAAAGCATACATGTATTGAAGTCCTTTTCTCCACCTATTCTTTCCTCAAAGAGGCAGAGCCTGGGTTTATAATTTCCTGCTACAAGCAGTCTTATGACAGAGGAACAGGGGCTCAGAAATTCTGTTCAGAAAATAAAATAAAAATGCTTTAAGCAATCTACCCTCCACTCATTACAAGGAATCCATATGCTCTGAGATAAAAAGCCAGCCTCTTCCTTTTTCTGATTCACACAGAGGAGGTGCACACCAACATTGCATTTAAATAGAGTGAATGCAGAAGTAAAAGTCACGCTGGCAACAGTGGACAGCTAGAGCCCCAGATCTCTTTTGTGAGAACACATATGAACAACAGCAAGGTTATAGCACAGCAGATAATACTGGCTTAATACAGCTCAAGCCTACTCCCAGAGTCTTTTATTCCCTTAGGCTTAGATCCCTTCCATTTGCACAGCTTGACAGTATGAGGACAACTGATGCTGGAAGAATATAGGCTCAGTATGGTCAGCCCAGCAAAAGGAGATAAATAAGCATCATACAGATGGTGTGTGCTTAGAGGAGAGGACAGGATGGAGACACTCTCCTTATAGCTGGCCCAAAATTTAATCATCTGTGCACCTGGCTTCAGACAAAGTCAGAGCAGAGATGTGGTTTTAGTTAGGGATGTAAGCTGCATCACAAAGGCAGGACGTCTATTAGTTAATGGCTAGTATCAGTTTTCATGCCTTTTAAGGCCATAAATATTTTAAATATCAAGGCCTTTTTCTTTCATGTGTGTATCTATTTCTCTTAAGTGCATTCCATTGCTGTCGGTCTCCTTCTCCTCTGCTCTGCTCTGCAAAAGATTAGACATGATTTTGTCTGATGGCCACCTCCAAGCCCCCAATCACGGAAGGTGTTCCTGGCTCACCACTGGTCATTTCAGATTAATCCATAATTGCTTCTTAATTCCTATGACCTTTGAGAGAAGACTTCACATGATAAAACTGGGCGATTAGTCTCACAAAGGTGTTGGAAAATATGACTCACAACAGGGATTAAGCACTGCTCCAGGAGATATGGATTAATTTAAAAAAGGTAGTGTGAATCTGAGACAGAGTTCTCCGACGTGGTCAGAGAAGCTTTGGGAGAGAGCCTCCAAAATGCAGGGTGGAGTC
The DNA here is from genome assembly GCA_004320125.1 of Scolopax mira. Classification (NCBI taxonomy): domain Eukaryota; kingdom Metazoa; phylum Chordata; class Aves; order Charadriiformes; family Scolopacidae; genus Scolopax; species Scolopax mira. The sequence goes on along the minus strand of BJBW01004572.1, from coordinate 68,230 downwards.
TGATATCTGTGTCCGTTTGATATGGAGAGTTACTGTTTGATTCGCCAGATGTGCTCTCCCCCACTCCACTCACCCATCATCTCATTTCCTCTCCATCAGTGATTGTGGTATTTGGAGTGTGTTTCTCTACATATGAGGGCTTTCTTATTTGGCTCTGTGCAGGTTTTATTGGTAAGGCATACGGTTACCTTGCCCCTATGATGGGGAATACACTGGCTCCTCTGCCTTGCTTAACTTTGTTCTTTTTCCACTCCCCAGTCAGCTAGAATGACAAGGAAAAATGAACTTGCCTCCTCTTCTATGTATTTATTCCACTTCAGAGAAAGTGCCCACTCTTTCCATTCATTAGACACCAATATCAGTTAGTGATGTCTTCTTCTGCTATCAAATACAATAGAAATCTCTAAGTCAGCCAGTCACCTGGCTGACAGCACAGGTGAATCATACAGTGATGGAGAGAAGCAGTGTCTGGGTAAAAAAAAATGCCCACAGAGTAGACAAGCTCCAGCAACATGTCTAAATCCTCTGAATTCCCCTGAGAAACACTCATGTCATTAATTTGGAATAGATAATTCCAGCTCCTCCAACTTAAGTTTTTATTTGAATTATGCCAGATGTTAATGGAACTAGCAGACTTCGTGGTTCCAGAAGTAACAATAGAATCTGAATAGTAGTGAAATCCTGGCTGGAGGATATTGGCATCATTCAGATGCTGGAGGGATCAAAAAATTTTAGGGAGAGCAGAGAGGTAGGTCCAGTAATTACTATAGTAAATATTCTACGTGTGACATACAATAACTCTGTTATAACTTCTGGCATCATCTGGCAGCAACAGGACATGACAGAAACTCAAGAGTTTTCACCATATGAAGTTTATCTGTCTTTAACAAGCTTTTCTGAATGCATGCTTTATAAATTTTGTCATTTTCTGGGAGTAAAAGCGTCCTTGCAGAATTGGGCATATCTTCCCAATTGTCTGTGTGTGTGATGTGGGTTGTCTGGGTCTCTGATGGTTAAGTGGTCAGATTCTCTGTTTAAGGCTTTCAGTATTGAGACTCTTCTGTATTATGATCAGTAGCAGCATGAAAAATCTCTGCTTTTACCAGGTTAATTGATAGGTAAGTTTGTAATCACTTGGCTGCTGCTAAGGCTTATATGTCCAAAATTAGATTAACTCCATAAATTTCACAGTCATATGTTTAGAGATCCTTAGCTAAACTGACTTCTTTAGATACATTAATTGTTGCTTTCACATTGGCCTTTAAGAACAATCTGTTAGACCTCAAGCAGCTGGGGTCCAGATTGGAAAGAAGATGCCTACAGCAACCTAATATGTCATTTAACATCGTAAGCTTCACAGAAGGTGTTAAAGGGAGCTGGCATGCAAGCTATGCAAGGGACGCAGGGATTCAATCACACACTGTGCAATTTCAGACAACCCAACTAGAAAGAATGAAATGAAATTTGTGCTATTATCTAGGAATGATCCAAAACACTTTGAAGTCAATGGAAAGATATTCACTGACTTCCAGGGCTCTGGATTAGATCCTGGATAGTCTTAGACAGAATGCCAGGGAACTTTCATCTTGAGGAATTCCTTTCAAGGGACATTGCATTAAATGGCCTTTACTAGCTGTCAGGGTCAGTGTATCTTTAGATAATGAAATGGAAAATGTCTGGATCTTCATGGCAACTTCGGCTATTGTCCACTAAGCTAGACACCTACAGTGAGATGTATACATCTATATTTAACATCTATATATCTGAGGTCAGACATGCAGAAAGGACGAGGACTTGCCATCATGGGGGATAATTAGATCTAAAAACTGGTCTCTTGCTGAGGCATCTAATTAAAGATTAATCAGAAGGATGGATCCAGGAATCACCTTTGTTGTTGTGAAAATGTCTGCAATCAAACCATTCCACAAACATCCTTAGGGATTTTATACTAAAGGGCATCAGAGCTGCAGTCAAACCAGCCAGCCGTTCGGAATTTGAATAAATGGGATTTTCCCAACATTTGAACATTCCTCATACAGAGTTTACATAGCCATTTTTATATATGTGTGTGTGTGAGAGAGTTACCACCTCCATCATAATTTTTGTTCCTTTCCCCTGGATTCTTCCAATTTGTCAATAACTGCCTAGCAATAAGGCAGCTGCAGCCAAACACAACAGGCAGACGCTCAGCTGGAGTCCATTGGCACAGCTCCACTGACTTCAAAGTCCACGAAGCTTTCAGGTGTGGTCGCACCAGGGATGGAGAGAAGGGGTTTATTATCATGTTCTCTGATGTGGTGCCTTTGTGTTTGCTGCCCAAACTGCATCGCTGACACATTGCAAACTCATGTCTAATTTACTGTCCGCTCTCAAACTTAGGTCCCTTTCAGCCTACCTATTTCCACAGCCCCCTTAGGTGAAGAATGTGTTTTAGGTAATTTTCCCCATATGTATTAGTTTATATTTTTTCCCAAGTAGGATTTTGTTTTGTCACCCGGTGACCTACCTTCTGTTTCTTTGACTTCTCCAGTTTTGCTCTGTTCACAATAGTCTGAGGAGGCACCCTCCTGCCTGCAGACATGAGGAAGTTGAGGCTTGCCCTCTAGTCCATTATGAAAACACTCGTGCTGATTGAGGTAGAGGATTCATGAGTAAATACTTTTAAACAGAACAGAAATTAAACAAGCTGGACACTTTCTTCATTTTTAACAACATTAAAATTGCTTTCTTCAGGTTTTTCAGTATCATCTCAGGCACACAGCTTAAAAACTACATTTCCAAGTGGAATGGAAACCTGCCTGCCAAAAAAGCAGAAACTGCATGTACCCTAGTGTCTACCCTAGGTATTAAACAACAGCCAGTCCCAGGTATTAGACCTTGTGCTCTATTATCTCCCGGTTAAATCTTTGCAACTACCTCTTGGTATAGCCTCGGTGTAGAAACCCATAGTGGAAGGCAAGACGAAGGGACATTCTTTCCAAAGAAAGGACCACACAGTGCATGGGAAGGTTGTCATCTTCCTGGGTCAGGTGAAGCATTACAAGGGAATGATGGGGAAGGCAGGGGCAAGACGGATGTTCCTAAGTACAGCAGAAAGGGCAGAAGAGTTGGCAAAGTGTGGGGAAGCAACTGGGAAGGTCAAGCAGATGAGAGCAAACAGGGCAGAATTCTGTGGTACCTTTATACTGCAAAGGGGCCAGATAGCAAGTTATGGCCAAACTGCACGGGAAAGTTCAACACCCCTTGCTCCTGCTTTAAACCCATCACAGATCTAGGCCCTTCAATTTCTTGCAATGGATTCCACTTGTACTAATGCCTAGTACATTGCCCTTTATTGGACTGTATTTCCTGGTAAGCACATTTGAAATATCCATGAACAAAACTGAAGTCACTAGTTCACAGTGACAGGGTCCATATTTCCTTACAGTCTCATTCAATTTCAGCTGCTGTCTTGATGTGTGGTTTCCTCTACAGTCATAGTTTAACTCTAATTCATGCTCAAAAACCTCTGCTAAGTAGCTGAAAGGCCTTTTTAAAGTATCACCAGCAGCAATCTCTTCCCATCTCCCGCCTCAGAAGCGCAGCGTCCTCCCAACAGCTCTTGGGTGTCCAGTGCAATCCAGTGCAAAACTTTTTCTTGCCATTTTTCCTTTCCTGTGGTTTTACCATGATGCTCTAAGTCGTTTCTGCTTTTATTGCTCCTGGGAGCACATCACTGCTCTCCTCAGCAGGACAGTAATTCGCTGCGAGCGGAGCTGAGACCTGCCGATGCTGTGGGTGATGTGAGCTGGGTCTGAGTCCCACCTCGCCCCATGCCCACAGGAGAGCAAGGAGATAGCTCAGGGACAGCTTTGCAGCCCAGCCAGCGCAGTCAGGACAGCCTGGTGGCCAACCACATCACACACGACTTCTGACTGGCCAATCAGAACACTCACAACTTCTGGCCAGCCAATCAGAATAAGCATGACCTATGAGCTTGGGACATGACAATGGGAAAGTGCGTCCTGGAAGGCCAGGCCCTACTGGTGGGTTGGTTGGTGGCTCCACCAAAGTGGCCCAGGGTGATGCTCAGCCCCCAGATTTTGCCCTAGGGACAGGGCAGGGCAGGAAAACTCCCTCAAATTTTAATTCAAGATAACAGAAACATTTTCCTTGTGGGCTTTCTCTGGGTGATGGCTTGCTTTCAAGGTGAAATATTTCATTTCATTAATGCAAACTCACTGCTGTGTATTTTATTAAAGGATAAAGCTTATCATTATGCTTTTGTTAAAATAGCATACTTTGTTAAGTAGAAGAGTCTAATAACAGAAATTTCCAAGTGAAATAATCAAAACGTTACAGAAAGTTACACCAATGAAACTAATGAGGCCATTCACACTTTTATCTAGTGGAAATACAATGAAAAAAAAATCAGCCTAGGAAATAATTTTAAGTAGCTCCAATCACATAAGTATGCAGTAAATTAAAAAATTATACTAAAAAATTCTATATAGAGTGTAGAAAACTAGGAAATAGTAGATAATCTAAATACATTTCTGACCATTGAGGTAGGTAGGAAAGGTAGCGTTCACATAAAAAAAAAAAAAGGAAAGAGTCTTATATAATTAAAGGATGTATGAAACTTAAGCAAAAGGCTGCAGATGAGTAACCTTAGTGTTCTGTGGCTGGATCCCTTATAGCAAGCTTCTGCTATTTGTAATCTCTGTTTACCCTCCTCTTCTGCTTAAGCTTTTTCTGCTTTTCCCGTGTTCACTCACACTCTTTCTCTTCTCACCTGTCCTATACAACACTCTGTGAATCTCCTCCCCACCCAATTTTCTGTTGCTAGCAATATAGGATCTAGGGAGTACATTACTTCTCTGCAGGCTTTGAGCCCGAATATGAACAGTTTTGGCTGAATCTGGAAAATGCTGCCACGTGGATTCACAATGTGGCTTTATTGTGGATAGATAGATGAGCTAGCTATGGTGGCAGGAATCTCCCCTTTAAATCATAAAGTCATAGAATTATTTGGGTTAGAAGAATCATCCGTTCCAACCCCCTGCCTTGGGCAGGGACACCTCCCACCAGACCAGGTTGCTCAAAGCCCCATCCAGCCTGGTCTTTAACCCCCATGGGATGTGGATGGGGCATCCACAGCTTCTCTGGGCAACCTGTTCCAATTCCACTTCCCTCACAGTAAAGAATGTCTTCCTAACATCTAATCTAAACATATCCTCTTTCAGTTTAAAGCCGTTGCCCCTCGTCCTATCCTCACACTCCTTGATAAAGAGTCCCTCCCCACCTTTGCCCCTGTAGGCCCCCTTTAAGTATTGGAAGCTAAGGTCTCCCTGGAGACTTCTCCAAATAAATAAATACAATTCATATTGACAGACTGCCATTTCTATAACTCAACTGCAACACTAGTTGCACCACCCTACAACTGTTCATTGCCATTCTGTACAAGGGCAAAAATATTCTGTAAAAATAAATTCAAAACATTGCTGGATAAGCAGCTCATAGCTCAATGTAACTTACATCTCTGTGTTCCCAGACCTCCATGTGCCGGATATCCTGCAAATGCAATACCATAGGCAAAAGACAATTGTTTTAATTGATTCTTATTGGCAGAATCCCCATTTGCAGATTGAAATTCCTGCATAAATGGTAAAACAGATCTCTTGGCAAAGGACAGAGAGATTGATTTAGCAATTGGGAGCTAAGAAAGAGGGGAAGAAACTTCCTCTTGAGGGAAGAAAACTGGGAAACAAATCTAAAATTACATTAGAAAACTGTTCTCCACAGGTACCAAACCAAAAATCAGTCAGATGTCCCACCTGCCTCCTTCCTCTCACCTCCCCCCTGCTAAGGACCAAGAGGCAGGTATACTCAAAGCAATTAGACTTAAGCAAACAAAACAAATTGGAGAGGTCATGAGTGTGTTACCCAAGTGTAAAGAACAGGCCTCTTGCATCAGCATTTAGTGAGCCAGCATGTGAGAATGATGGATGGAGAGTCTGGGGGAAGGGAGATAAGGAAGTGTCCTTGCTGTTGAAGCCCCCATTGAGTTTGATTGGAATCTGTGAGCAGGAGACTTGCAAGGAATATGGAGCTGATAATCAAAAACATGACAGGGAAACAGATGTTGCCTGCTTTGGAGACTCTCCTTGCACATTCAACACAATGGAAAGGGCTCAGATAATAAAACAGAGAGGATCCCAGCAAGAAATATAGCGTGCTGACACTTTTATGACCTGAGATGCTTACAAAATACAGAAATGGCGTTTTGTTTGCTTTCCATGCGCAGCTTGATATCACATGCTCAGCTCTCTCTGCTGCCACTCGGAGTCAGGAAGGACGATATATTTTCCTTTCCAGATAAACCTAGTGATTCTAGTCAGGTGCAGAAAGCAAATAAATTACATAAGAAGACTTTCTGTATCTATTAATCAAGAGGCTTGTCATTTTCCAGGCCTTGATCCACATGAAAGAAAGTGAGGAGGGGGAGGGGAGACCTAGGAATAAGGGAGGATGTGGAAGGGAGCAGAAGGAAGATTCTTGCTGGAGCTGCTTGAGAGAGGTTTCTCATAGCACGAAGGACCACAGCTTAGACAAACACATTGAAAAACAACTCCCTACCCTCTCCTTTTGGAGCTTTTCTCTGCAAGCCAAGGGGACGCAGTCCAGAAGGAGGAATGCAGGAACCAGAACTATTCCATTATGCTTTTGGGGCAGTTATTCTCACATTTCCTTCTTCTTTTGACTGTTAAGAGGAAAATACCCTGCTGTGGAAAAAAGGAGGCACATTCAACACCTTGTCTTCAAGTATATCCCAACAGGCTAAGTCACACACTTGGAGGCTTCTTTCCAGCACATAGCTAGATATTCGTGGAGTATAGCAAGGGAGTCTTGAAGCAACATTGTTGGCTACTTATATAGATAAAGAAGAGAATTTTCAGTGTGTAATGCTATAATTCTAATATCAAATAGAGAGACATGATGGGCTCAGTACTTTGCATGAGAAACTGGCTCTATTTCACTGTGTGCAACTGACTTCACATGTAGCATGTAGCATTAAAACAAGACTCAGAATAATCCTATTAAGGCCATCATATTTACTTTCTTCCTTGGATTGCTGTGAATGTAAATCAATGAATATTTATGGCATTTTTGAGATCTTCCAAGAAAACAAACTAGAAAAGCATAAAATTACTGCATGGAAGGACTGAATTATTGCTGCAGCCCAAACATGAATCAGAATAATATCCCACATGGAAAACTGTCAGGAAAGTGCTTGAACCAGGAACCTGGTTCATGGCCAAAGAGTAAATCTGGTTCTCTCTGAATCAACTGCCTGAGAAAATCTGTCTACACACTGCTAGATAGGCATGTAGTGACAATATGGGCAAAGCAATTTTCTCTCTGAGGCTTCTTAAAAAGGCTAACGGTGGCTTAGGGTAGTTGGTGTCTCTAAGTTCCCTCTAGCATCTCTAGCATCTGTTGGAGCATGGCTTTTCCCCAAAGCATCTTGGAGGACTGGGGCTTAGGCTCTTCTGCATTTCTTCCTGGAGCTGCCTGTACAACTGCGTGTCTCTCATCTTCCTCATTTCAGCACAGAAACAGGCAACAAAACAGTTCATGCCAACAGTTAAAGTATTATTGTGCTTGGAGCAATGGTTCTAGTTCTGGTGTCCACACCCATGAGAGGATGGTAGAAATTGGAAGGGGTTCAGAAAATAATGATTAACATGAGGTCAGGAAAATCTCCTGTATACTGAGGAACGAAGACAGACAAATCTACTACCTTCTCAAACAGGCAATTAGGAAGGGATTTCAATTTTACCTACAAATACCTATGTGGGAAAGAGATAGCTGATAAGAAAAAGCTCTTTAGTTTAGCAAGAAAAGACTATAAGAGTTACAAATTTGGATTAGAAAGCATTTATAATTAGACACTGAAATCACATACTGAGAGACATGAGGGATTTTCCATTACAAAATGTTTTATATCAAGACTGAAAAGATTTGCAAAGGATATGCTATAACTCAACCACAGGCTACTAAAGTCACTGAAGAAAAATCCTAAAGCCTTTTGGTTTAATACTTTGATCTTAAATCCTCTAGAGACCTACAGTTTTTTGCAGGTTGTCCAATAATCTTGTCGGCAGTCTCTGTGCTAGGTAATATTATCAACATATTCAAGATGAACCAAAGATGATTCTGTAATTTTTACTCCTGCTTTAGCATCTGTTGTCAAACAGTCAATGGGAACACTGAAAATACTGGCTAAAAAACATTTCTCTGGCATATCCCCATTGAAAGCGACTTCATAAGACAGTCATCAAGTCTTTCATAATTAATGACAATGCAGTAAAGTTTCTCAACTGGATAGCTTAACTCCTCAGACAGAGGATTCTTCTCTATGATTTACATTGTGACTTGCTACATTTACGCATTCTGTGGGTTCTGATAGCTATAGCAGAACACCGACCACAAAACTTTCCCCTCATCTGTGTTTCTTGTAGATATATTTTGTTTGTTTACTTCTAATTATGAAGTGGTGCACTCACTATCATTACATTTCCTGTTCTGGAGGAATCTAGTTACTTAGTTAATAAACCTCTCCTTTAGCGTTTTCTTCTGCCTTAGGAAGGTTTTCCTGAAGCGCTCACTTTAATGTAATGTCAAAGTATTTGTGGCATTAAAGTATATTCTCCCGATTCCTTTTCATCTGGAGCTTATACAATTTTATCAAGAGAGCAACAGAGGAGCAGTTAGTCACTGTGTCAATCTTTGTGTTAATACCCTTCACAAAGAGACCTGAGGGCAGCTATGGCAGTGTCTGAGGACAGCCAATGGCCCGGAGTCCCTCAGAGCTGCTTCACTCCTCCCATCAGCACCGTGTGGGGCTGGCTTTGGCAATGGCATACTGGCTTGGACAGTACACCCAGGCTATGTACTCTGCATCTCCCAGACTCTGACAAAACCAGACAACAGTGACCCACCTTTCCTCCAACACGTTGGACACGTTGGACATGTTGGACAATGCATGCAGCATTCCCCTTCTCCATTCAGGTAATTACTGGTAGGTCTTGAAGTGCCAAGTGTCATTCAAGATGACAAGTAATATATCCACTCTGTGAGACTCAGTAAGGCTCTCAATCTACAGATACCCATCTTGCCAGTAATCCCAGCTCCTTACTCAACTTTGTTTGCATTTTCTGTGTAGCTCCCTATTATTCTAAATGATTTTAAATTAACTAACAGGTGCTGGGATGAGAAGATGTATGATTTGCAGCATAAAAAATTCACTTTATAAAAAGGTGTGAAGGATATAGAGATGAGATATGTGACATTGCAATGTGAGTTTGTCAATACAATGAGCATCAGCTTTTTTTTTGGTTTTTTGTTCTTTTTTTTTTGTTCATTTTGCACATAGGATAGTCCCAACAAATGAGGCTAGCTTTGTATCCTGTCATCCTCTTCACTTGTAGCTTTTACCAGAATGTTCTCTGAAAGACAAATTATACAAAATATTTTTTCCCTGACACTCACACTTTCCATATGCTCAAAGGTTGGATTTAAAATCTTCTAGAACTGGAAAATCAACCATGTCCCCAAATAAGTTTCTTCAGTAGTTAACTAACTCCACGGCCATGCACATGATTCATTTCCCATCTCAATTTGACCAGACTTAGCTTTCATACACTGGGCCTCTTGTGCCAGAGTTCTAACCTGTCACATAACATATAGCACTATTGATTTTTAAAAGCTAACTGATATTGTTGTGGCTCAGTTCTTAAACTAATTCCTTGGAAGATTTAGCACCTCCACTATATATATATGGAGGTTGATGCCTTATTAAAAAAGACCAAGGCTGACAGAAATTTTTATATAAGACTCATTTTTCCAGAGAAAAGCTTCATAAATTTGAAATGTGATTGAGCTGGTGCAGCTCTGGCTGTCAGAAGTGTCTATTCCAAAGAGGAAGTCAATATTGTTGCTGATTATGAAATTATCTTGGCTAATATATGTGGACCCAGCACTAAATAATCTTAAACTTTCTTTTTACTTTTTCTTTTTTTCAGGGGAGTGTAATCAGCCTGTTGCAGCAGTAAATAAACTCATCAGTGCACATTAGCCATAAATCAATGAAGTCCAGAAGAGCACCAGATTTCCATACAAAAAATGAGACATGCATCCAACAGACAGAATTTATACATTTCTACCCTCCACATCTAATGTGCATTCCCAGATTAACAGTTCTCTCCTGTCAAGGAAACTAGTCATATCTGTGCCCAGGTCCTCTGCTGGACAAACAATTGGACTAGGGACAACTGCAGTTGAGAGTTTATTCTGATCATGGAGTATGACCTAGCCATGTTTCAAAAAGTGCTTAACTCCTGTTTGTTTCTACGTTATGAAAAAAAGTTCTATCTGGTGTTTAAGGTACCTTTTACAAAGACAATCCAACCTTTTAGAATGACATTGTGTCTTCATAGAAAGATTCAAACTGATTTATTGTCCACAACAGAGTGTAGACAGTTACATTTGGAAAGGGACCTCGAGTGTTCCTAGCACTTTTCATACGAAATTCCACAACATGATCTGCTTTACAGTGAGAAAACATCATCCTGGTTAGTTTATATAAGTGGAAGTTTTGTGATGCAATCCGTAAATGTTCATAGGGAAAAGATTTCCAGCAAAAGACAGATAAAAGTAAAAAGAAAGCCAGTCACTGGAAACTGAAGAAAGAACATTTCCTGGTATAAATAACATGTACATTCTTGTCCATGAAAATACTCATTGAAACCACTTACCCAAACAACTCTTCATCAGGTGAGACTTTCAAATGAAAAATCAAATTTACTTCTAAAAGCTATTGCAGAAATAAAGCAGAAGATACTGGTTTAATGATGGAATCAAATACAACTGCTTATGCTGTCTTACAGAAAAGCCTAGACTACAGTATCATAGTGGTTCCTCTGGGCTTTAACAGGGGTCTAGTCTTTGGTTTACTTCTTCTGTTTTTAATAGGCCAATATTCAGCTTTTAGCCACACCTAGCTTCTTTATGTCTAAAAGTGTCTCATTTTGTGTTGAGCAGCCTCCTTCCTTCTGCGTATAGGACATCACCAATGGAAAAATTTGCTTTTTCACTGATGCAGACTGATGCAAAATATGGTTTTTAGCCCACTGAAATAACATTTTCCTGTCACATAGGTTTCTCAGTCAGTGATGTTTCGACATCCTCATTTGACAAAACAGGGAAAACAAACTTTCAGAGAACCTGCTTCTAACAGGCAGGCAGATTCCCAGTGAAAACTGGTTTGGAAAGCTCACTGTGGTGTTGTTGATCTACAAAAAGACTGGTGGATATGTTGGTGCTAAATGAGCAAGGTGTGTTGTGTGTTCAGAAAACATACAACATGATTATGAATATGTGGGCGGTATCTTTATTAATGTCTGAATAGGTTAGACATTAAAAAAAAATAAAGGTCACTGTTTGAGAGGTAGAAGATGCAATATACCAGTGAAATCAAAGTGTAAGCACTGTAAATGACAATCAAGAAGCACTTCTTCCCAGCAAAACCTGTAATTTTTAGAGTAAAACTCTTGACTTTTAGAGTAAGACTCTTGAGCTTTGCTGGCAAGCTCCAGAGAGACCCCATGTCCCAACAGTTCAGCCTTTTACTCCCTGTGTTGTCCTGCCTTACATCTATTGTCAGTGTTCAAGACCGTGTGAAACATGTAAAATGTGATCACTCCTATTTTATAGCGTTTGACATGTTTGGCTTTACATCCCAGCTGCAAGGTAGCAATGGGTGGTTCTCCATAATCTAAGGAGCTTTCACAAAAATAAAACTGTTCTTCATTCTCCCCATCTGCTTCCTCCCTAATAATTTCTCCAGTTAAAGGTTCAAATAGTAATCATGTGGGAGAAACAGCTTTTCTGTTGAATGTGACATCCAAGTTTTGTTCTGTTTCTGTCAAAGTCTACATCTTATCTAAACACTTTGCAATTACCCCAACTAACACCTCTGGGAAACCAGAGCTAAGGTTGCATATGTTGCCTGTAATTTAGGAACTTGACAAAATATAGATAATGTTGCTTAAATAAAATGAATCTGAATTGTAAGAAATGGGAGGTAAGATTACAGATAAAAATATGCTGGAAAGGACAGAAATGCAGAACTAGCTGGGAATGTAGAGTTCTCTGGAGTATGGCTTTGAATATTGTGTATCTATGCAGGAGATCACAGCACCTGTTAAATTTAATACATATTAAATCTTGTCATATCTTATATATCTGGGCAAATGTAGCATACCTTCATATTTTGCTGGCAGCTTACAACTCCCAGATTTCAGTTTATGTTACAGAAAATATGTAGTCAATTCCCAATGAATAGCTGATTTAAAGGGCACCACTGGGGATTGTAAGGAGATTAAATTGTTTTAATATTTTCAGTACATGGAAGGGGGAATTTAAATGGGAAGCTGGGAAACTTTGTTCCTTATGTGAAACATAAAGCTCAAGATTTTTCCATAGATAAGAGCTGGAGGATAGTTTCTGGTTGCAAAGATGTCTGTATGTCCTGGGTAGGTGCTTCACATGTCCTTAAATCACATATGATGCACACTGATGGCTCATTTTATCAATGTACCAGGGATTGCAAATCTATGTGGGTTTTTTCATTGTTATAAATGGAAGAGGCACAATGAAACGAAAGCAGACTAAAGGTTCTCAAGATCTTGAACTTTCTGCGGGTTTAGATTTTTAAGTTACCTCACTAAATTTGCCATTAAACCTTCTTTAAACTCTAGTCTTTCACCATTATTTTTCATTCTTCAGATATGAATAATATTTTTTTATTTAAATTTAATTTAGATTATTGGAGTGCTGTTGTTTTCTGTGGAAGAAACATCATCCCTTTCTAGAATAAAATTAATCTTGTGCAAAAGGCCAGGGCAAGACTTAATTTAAATACCAGGGTGGGGACATGGAATCTATGTTGGCTGCTGTGGTCATATTCTGCTCTTACAGTCACCGTGTTCTCCTAGCAGCACTGCACCACACTGCCCATCATTACCAAATTGTCCATCATAAAAAAAAAATCATGCAAGCCTTGCTTCTAGCTTCACCCCTCACAAAGCTGTCTATATAGCAGACTATACCCACACTACTTGCCACAATTTTTGTATGAGAGAGAAGGAGGGAAATGGGAGCAAGAAAAGATGGAGAGTTTCCTCTCTACTCACTCCCAAAATAAAACAAATCGCATTTTATACTATTTTATGCTTTATTTTTAGCATACCATGTACCTTCTCAAAAACCATTTCCTCTATTTCTGATAGGAACTGATCATGTGAAGCATAAAAAAACCACTCAGAGCTTACTGCTTGTACAGAGAGAGAGCACCCATGACCTGAGAAGCTCAACTACAGCTGACAAAGTCTTCTGAATCTCTGGATTGATGCTGTTTTCATGGTGGAAAATCGGATATACAGACCTCCCAATCACCTCCTCCGTGTTTATCAGTGCTTGACTGAATTCCTCCACACCCACTGAGAATCCAGCATATGCTGTATCCAAGAAGGGAAGCTACACAAAATTTAAAGTATGACATAGCTGCCTTGGATGGGCTTCTTGAGACTCATAAAAATCAGCAAGAAAAAATCTTACAGCATCCATAGGGTTTCTTCAGCTTAGCTAATAAACTTCTAACAAAGTAGTCATGGGCACCAGTCATTGATGAGATCATCGGGGAAAAAAAATTGAAAAATAGAGCTACAAAAGCTATTGGTATAAATAATTAACGTGTTTTCCCAGAGAAAATATAACTTGGGGTTCATCAAAAGTATTCACAAATTCATAATGAATTTAGGAAGTCTATGGAGATTTTTGGGGGAGGAGAGGAAAAAAAATAATTTGGACACTTTTCTTGATAAGCATATTGATTTTTCCCCATAATATTTTGGTTTGAAATTCACGCACAGATAGTATTCTTAAAAATTAAAAAATAATTCACAAAATTTAAATGTCTTCTCTTCTTTGATGTTAAAAAAAAAGGGATATTTAAACAATGTTTTATTTTGCTGGGAGAAGAAAAATCTATTTGTATTAGCAAAAACCCCACTTATTTCAGCATTGTCAAGCTGAACTCAAGCTGAAAAAACATCTAATGATAAAGCACTAATATGACACATTCAACAACCAGCTTTCACTAATCATAAAAAAGGTTGACATTGAGTGTGCAGGGACTTGGCTCAATTTGGTCAGCTCTTTCCCTGGCCCCTAACCCTCTGTTTCTGCAATTGAGAGGTAACAGGTAATTACACGGGAGGTCGTCCTTCAGTATGAATCTCAGCTCCAACTGGCGGTCCTCCATTAAGCAAGGAAGACAGAAAGACAACCAACCAAAAAAGGCTGCTACTTTTACTTATTTTACTCTGGGCCCCTAGAAGAACCTGAAAACCTAAAGTCTGCGGAGAAAACCCATGGTCTTGGCAGATCTGGAATTTTCCAGACCATGTTGCTTTTGAGTCATGACATGCCAAAAAAGTTAAAAAAAGTAAAAAGATACTAAAAAAATCTGTTTAAAAGAATGCTCCAGTTTCTATACGAATCCAAAAATGCCTCATCCAATTTGTCTCAAATTTTCCAGAAAAGTTCTGCTCTGACATGAGATCATGTATATGAAATGTAAGACAGACTGGTTTGTAGTTTTGGCAAAGCTGGGAGAAAAGATGAATTGGATTGTATTTTTAAAGAGAGAATTAGGGTCTCATCTTTGAATTATCACCTATTTAGGCAACTCCTGCCATTCGTGACACTTTAATCATTAGAAATTATTAAAAGAGCTGTAAATATGTTACCAGGAACTACTTTGCGCTGGCAAAGAAATCATAAAGCATGTAGGAGGAGGATGAGACATAAAGAAAACAGGGATGTGTGGGGAGACCACAGAGAATAAAGAGGAAGGAGTAACAAAAACTTGTGAAGTTGCTGTGTGCAAGGAAGAGCTGACAGAGAGCTCAGGGGACTGTGTGGTGTAGTAGGATTTTAAGGACCATAGGGGACTGTAAAGTACAGAAGAGAAAGAACAAAGAGATGTTGAGAGACTGGGGAGGTGAAGACCCTCCTGAGGAAAGAGAAAGAAGGAAAAAGTAATTTTCTGAGAGAAGGTAGAATAACAAGAATCGTCTCAGATCAGGGAAAAGGGAAAGCCAGTGTATGCCACTGCTGGAATAATAAATATATTAAAAAGTGGATGGGCTCATTACTTGAGCAGGCTTGGGACACCCATCTTCCCAGCATTAGTACTGCAGGAGGGCTCCATACACCACCACCCACCTCGCTGCCAGCTCCTTCTGCACTGCAGGGGAATCTACCAGTGCTCCCCCAGAATGCTCCCATGCCAGCGCTGTTAAAGAGTAAAGTCAACACAAAAATTTAATTAGTAAACCATGTTCTCAAAATGCCCTAGAAGCAGCTTACAGTGCTGGAAACATGCATAAGGTTACCCGGGCTATACAAAGTTGGGTAAGATCATCCAGTTATGCTTTCACCATGCTGAAGGTCACCACCTTAAAGAAATGAAACACTTCAAAATAAAATACATAAAGATAACTACAGCATCCAGTCATAATCTGTAACAAAATAATTCTGAGCTAGAAACCCCCCCAACTCCTGTCTGAAACTCTTCTGAATGCCTTGGGATGATGGCTTTTATTACTTTTTGTCATGATTTCATTTTTCCTTTGCAAGGAAGAAAATCTCTGTTACTCTTGGAAAGACACAGGGAGGGAACCTGAGGTGTCATGCAGCTCACTGCCAGAAACACATATGAAGGCAGCCTACTTGGCAGCAGGAAAATGACTGGCCCTGCCTGTCAGCTGCATGTGTTTCCTGGTCTTTATTCTCCCTAGTGTTACCACATGTCACAAAGTATATTACAAAGCATTAACAAGAATTGCGGGCTTCCCACCCAAAACAAAAACACAAAAAACAACTCTGCAATTAAGTACCCGCAACAAATGATGAGCCCTAAAGATGGGCCATTGCCCCTGAGTTAGCACAATTCATTAAGACTTTTACATTTGCATGGTATTTTGGGGATGAGGGGGAGGAGGGAGGAGGTTTAGTTTATTTTTTCCCTAATCGTTCTGCCGTTTGAGGGGAGAGCCAGGACTACGGGCATTTAGGTGATGTCATGTGCTAGAGAGCAACCATATGGAGAACACGAAATGGAAGGTTTCTACCCAGCTCCTGGCAAACCCGTGGCAGATGCCGCGTGACTGGGACCAGCGAGAAGTGCTCCACTCAGACACAACAGGCACAATCCCCATCCTTCAAAATGTGCTAAAGGGGTTGCTGGCACAACCCGTGCGATTGATCTGTGGACAGCCATTTCATCCCAGGAGCTCTCTTTTAGCCCTCGTTTCCTCCAAAGGGCTGGCGTCCAGGGAAGACCTATGTTGGCTGAAAGGAAGCAGAACACAGGACTATAATGAACCTCTCGAGTCACCAAAGCAGGCAATCACATCATGTAATCCTTTTAAAATATTTACCAGCCCTGTCTTGAAGTTTGTTCAGCTTCCAGTTTCCGTTATTCCTACTGATACTTTTCCACACTCTCACAATTCACAGCACATATTTGCTCACAGCCATTTGTTCTCCTGCCAGGATGGTCACTCAGCTTGTATTGGTCTTTTGTACCCTGGCCACTTGGCCCTGAATTATGCACAGAGAACATGAATACCTTCTTCCTGGTCTTCTGACAGCTGAGTTTAAAAAGACAAATTGTCTTGGTCTCCACACATAAGACAGGTTTCCTACTCACAGCCACTCCAGCAAACCTCCTCTGCAATTTTACTTCCAGTTTAGCCTTCACGGTGTATTCTTAGGGAACACTCATCTCATGATGTTAAAAGTCAACCTTTGTTAGAAATGCCTCAATACATTGTAGGATGACAGGATTTTTTCTTGACACTCATACCACACTAGCAACTCACTGCAATCAAGTAAAACACTGCAATTCTTATCTTGTTCTGAGGAAACTTGCCATCCTCTTTCTATGCACGGCCACCTGCTATTCTCCTGTGTGAATCATGACCTTCTCTGTACTGATGGTGACCTCAGGTCTGTGCCATCAGCAAAAGCTGTCCGTGCTTTCTCATGTTTTGTACAGTACTGAAACTGTTAGATGAGATCCATCCCATCTCCATGTGCACCTCCCATACTGCTCCTTTCCTGAGAAAGTTTGTCCTGGGAATCAATAGATTTCAGGTACATCATGGAAAGATGCTGCCCAGCCAGGAAATCCAGACCCCAAGAGAGAACAGGAACTTGAACTACAGAGCCTATAATACAATACATAAACTTATTTTAATAATGAAATATCATTCAAAAACTCAAAGGAAATCATAATTCAGGGATGTTGAAATGTTGTGGTTCAGGTGAGGTTGTAAAAAAAAATTACCTTTCTGGGTAAAGCCATTCAGAACTTCTACTGTACAAAGGTGGATGCTCCAAGCATTCAATATGCTAAAGTCAAGACTATTTTTAGAAAAATATGTTACCTAAATACTTATTTCCATTCATTACTAAAATTCAAAATGAAAGTTGCTTTTGGATGAGCCACATGAGACTCAGAGAGATTCAACTATAAGACAAATATTAATATATTTTTACACTGAATAATACAGATGACCATTTGCATTGTTACCATTTCATAAGCAAAAACAATGGGAAAGAGTAGGATAGATTGCAAGGTTGCTAATCAAGCAAAACACTCCCTATCAATAATTAGGATTTTGTAACAAGGATTAATATGTAATATGTATTTGGATTACTACCTATTGTAGTAGTTGAACTTTTAACTTCCTGGAGCAAATTGGGAAAAGAGCAAATGTCAGTATCTGTAGCACCCCTCTTTTTTGCTTTAGTATATGAAACTCATGGAATTTAGATGGTTGTTCTCACATTTGCCTGTGTTCTCAGTGTGGCATTCCCCACTATTGTTAAGCTGGTTACCTCACTCTGTGTGGGAATCAGCCATGATTTCATCTTGAATTTAAAATAATACAACAAAACCAGTTACACGAAATCTTATGTTTTCTGACTTAAAAAAAAAAAACAAAAAACAACAGGGTTTTTAATCAAACCTTTCCAAAACAACTTTTAAGAATAACCATGCTATGCAAAACACATCAAATTGACTTCTGCAAAAGAGCAAAATGTCTTTCAAATGGGCAGGTTGGCTTCATTCATTTTAATTTCCCATGTTTTGCTTTTTCTTTAGGAGACTATGTCAAAGTGAAAATGCTGTATAAATTATAGACATGATCTATGACGCAGAACAATATTTATAACATGCCTTTAACGTTATGTAATACTGAGAACAGAAATGCAATTAAAGTAGAGAGGAGAGGAGAGGAAGTTCTGCATTCTGCAGAGCGTGCTGTCTCATCTTTTAAACAATGCAACATGATGGAAACCAATAAATGTTTCTGCAGAGGTGACCAGTTTCTTGTATGATGTATTGATATGGGAGGGGTTGATTTCAAAGATGCATTTTTTTCAAAATCAATTTTTCAAATTCATTTGGGGAAAACAATGACATTTTCATTTTCTTTGTAAGAAAAGTATGTGCTATCTTCCCCATATGTTCTCAGAAGAATGCAGGCAAAAGCGGGCATTTGGAAGTTATTTTCTAGTTTGTACTAAATTATTTCACGTGTTTCAAAAATAAAAAGCCATGTTTATATGCATGGATATATCTTAGAGAGAGTCAGATAGCTTCTCAGAAATGGGACCTCAAGATAACAGTGGCATCTGTCTCAGGTTGTCAACTGCACTTGTTTCCACTGACAAGAGTAGGGATCATTACTTCATTATTTCACTTTTACAATAGATATAATTTTTATTTATTTGCTTTTCACATAGCAACTTAAATATTTATCTCTCACTGGTTCCTATCTGACACATTTTGCTCTGTGCAACTTTTGTTTGTTTGTAACTGTACCAAAAATGTACCAAGTAATCATCTATGTACCAAAAATGTGCCAAGTAATCATCTAAGATGCCCATAGGATATCAGGTATCAGAACCACTAGCCTTTTTCAAAACATATCAAATATTACCTCAGGGTCATGCCTCAAAAGTTCCTTGCCATAAAGCTGCCCATAAGATATTTTTGCCTTCTAGCACTCCAAAGAGAGGGAAGATTGATCAGAAGAGCCGACACCACACAGCCACATAACGAGTATTGCACAGCAGTATCAGCATCATTAATGACATTTCTATTGAGAAATGATATCTTGCATCTACAAAGAGTTATTTTTTTGGGTAATTCATGCTGTTCACGCTGCAATGCCTCTCTAGAATGATGTCCTAGATAACTTCTTAATGCTCTGCCACATGGAGCATCAAGAAAGCACTTATGGTGAGAGACATGCCCTATGAGACAAACGTCTGCCAAGTGGGGAGAAGAAAGGCATCAAGTAAATGATGTAAATGCGTACCTTTGCACTGCAAATATTAATTTCTGGAGGCATGTTGATTTTTTACTGAAAGAATCCAAATTTCTTGGGAAAGTTCCCAAATCAAATAAAATCCAACACTTTTCAACCAGCTATAGCATATAAACAATATAAGAGGGTGAAAAAAAAAGAAAATACATCCAACTACAGTAATTTGGAAGTGGTTTATGCTCATTATTCTCTCATTTGCTTGATTTTCTTTTGGAGGCTTGATCCATTTGGGGAATATGAATTTTACCTTCCCTTATATTAGAAGAGGAGGGTGCATATGGAGGGAAATGCAGATCAAAGCATGAGGATACATAAAAGAGAGATGGCACAGAAATGGAGCATAGGAAAGGAACAGGGTAAGGAACATGGAGGAAAAGTTGAGAAGGCTGCTAGTTACTAATGCCAAAATAATATCCAGCAAATATACGCCAGGTCACAGCCTGGAGACACCACCAGAGGTGATGGAGAAAGTACTGGAGATCGCAGTTGATCTTGACTGTCTTTTCTCCTGCTCCTCTTATCTTTCAAGACAAGATAGCATGAGATGAGGGGTTTGCATCAGGCTTCAGGTCCTGATCTAGACCATTCCCACACACTGGTTTTACACAGCAAAATATAAGAGACATCTTATTCTGGTAAGTCTCTATGTAGACGATGCACAAATACACTTACCAGAGAAAGGGCTTCATCCTCTTCTGTATTAGATAAGGAGGATCCTGAAAGAACCTGGACTGATTTGCAAGGCAAAGAGAGATAATTAAGATCTTGTATATTCAGGCCTATTTAACAGGAGGGAGATTATTCTGATCACAAATTCAGTGTTGAGAGATCAGCTCCTCACAAATTTTAAAATTTGATCTTTTCTGTTAAGACGTGCAGGTCTGCCAACCCTATCTCCTCAAACCCAACCACATGCACTCAGTTGAAGCTGTTCACCATGCTCAGGAATCACCAATGGCTACACTTGTATTTCTCTGTCACAGAATTATCAAAAGTGAACAGACAGACTTTTGCAAGGATAACTTTAGAAGTGTGAAAATTTCTAAAAGACAAACTTGATGGGAAAAGGTAAATTCATCATTTTAATATGTCAGACAAGACTCCCATGAGATCCTCTTCAAATTGGATATAAATGCATCAAAATTGACAATTAATTGTGCAGGTTAATTCTGATTAAAATGTTCTTGCTGTAGTTATTTGTTACTGTACCTTGATTTTGAACAGGATCTAGTGAATTCTGACCTGTTTATTTCCCTCTCCGCAGGGGTACACCACACCCTGATAGCCCTGCCTCATTAAGCCTGTGCTGGGAAAGAAAAGGATGTGCATAATATTTTTAACTTTTCCTTTTTAAAAGCCTAGAACTGAGGAAAGAAAAATAAAACAAACTCACGCTTTTTTAAAAAACTGACAAAAGCTAACAAATCCTGGCCCCAAAGTACTCAGAAACAGCACTCTAAAATTTAGGGGTTAGGTTTCGAGAAGAATATGTGAAGAACTTAAAATTATTTTGAGGAATCTTCCATTTTCAGTAAAATCTCTTATTTTTTGACAAAGCAAAGTTTCAATAGGCATTTTTCAGCTAGCCCTATGTGCAATCAGATACATGTCATAGCTCTAAGACCAGCCACATGGGCTCATTTTGCTAAGACTCAAGTGAAATCTAAGCTCTTTTTTGGCTTCATAGACACAAAAGGAAGACAACTTCTTATGTTAGACTTTTATTTTTCCCCTTCTGCTCTTCAGGATGAGTGAAGAGTTCTAAAAAATAAGCAGAAGTATAGGTTTGCACACTTGGAAAATAGACACAACATATGGATGCTTAGGTTCCAGAATTGTAGGAATATTTGGTAATACCTCTCAGAAAACTCAAAGCAAGAGTCAGGCAGAAATAATTTTTATCAAACACTCTGCATTACTCTTCTCCCACTAAAAGAAATATGGATATTTGCATAAAAAGTGTTTTGGTCTTCTTTTGTGTTTTTTTTTTTTTTTTTTTTTTAAGATATACATGTCCTGCTGTTTAGTTCTCACTGGGTTTCACAGATTTCCAACATGCTCACAGAGCATCCAATAGCAATATGATAATCTTGGCCTAGAGTCCTGACACTCAGGCAAAGATCAGAAAACTTAGAGGCTATTTTCTTGCAAGTAATCTGAGAATTGTTAAAGCTTGGAGTCAGAGGGAGATCATACTAGTGGGCTGCTGTCATCCTGTCAAATTTTACATTTGTTAGAGTTGTAATAGGGACAGGCCAAACAGATTGGGAGCCACTTGTGGAAAAAACAGACTCTGCCCCACAGAGCTTATGCTACAAATGCTACTGACATCCCTGAAATCAGATTAACAGGGCTGCCTCTACCCACCAAAGAGTGTTTTTTCCTAAAAATTATCTATCCTGCCTGATTTCAGTAAGCTGCTTGAACATATTTATGTCAGTCAGCAGAGTAGTCCCTTTCATTTTAATGGACTGCTCACAGCCTCCACACATTTAAGGTTGCTCCAAACTGGAGTCTAGAACATCACACTCCTGTGCTCCTGTTTTATCTCCACTCCAGAACAGTGTGCCTGAGCGGTGAAGTCACTTCTCCGTAACTGGGATGTCTTTGACTAACACAGACAAAATGTTAAATAAACCATGGGAGCAGACATTTTGCAGGCTGTGAAAAGAGACTGGTGGCAGGCATGGCTCCATACATGGTACCTCAGGTGCCACCACGTGCTCTACGGGAAGAACATTCATGGAAATAAAAGGCAAGATGGTAAAGATGTTTAAAATGTAAGTTCACTACAAAACTCAATTCTCAAGTCTTGTAGCAGGGGAGGATGAAACAAGAATAGGCTCTTATTCCTTTCCTACAGCAGCCCTTCATAGCAACTCTACTTAATATTTTCCTTCAGGTTATTTTCAAGCTCTAAGTTCGTTTAGAGCTGGTTCACAAATTACCTCCTTCTCCCAGTTATACAGGCTGGATTTTTCTATCTACAGGGCAGATGCAGCACCAGCAGATGTAGCATTAGTTTATCTACATATTCACGGAGTACATCCATGGAAAAAAGACACTGTTCATGCAACATGCAATTACACTCTGCAACTCATTGCTCTGGGAAATTGGTATAGCCCAAGACCTAACAGCAATAAAAAAGGACCAAATATTTATGTGGCTCTCATGAACATCCACAGTTGCCACAGGCAACAATAATAAATATTTTGTACTTGAGGGCTTATACTACTTTCTAACTTCTGGAGATCTGAATGGCACTGGACAACATGGTCAAATTAGCCCCTTCTCTTTCCTTCCCCATTATACCACAGGATCCTCAAGTGTTCCTCTGAAGACTTTGTTCTAGATCATGTGGAAACTGGACACTGGACTGGATGAGCAACAGTCCAATAAGGCTATCAGTTCCCACTTATCTATGCCACAGATGAAGGAAGAAGGGAGTTCAGATGCCTGATCTTTTTCCTTCTTCACCCCTTTCTACTGAGATTCAATAACAGGTGTCATGAACTTCAGTGCCTTTCATCCACAAAACTCAAAGAAGTCTCTGTGAAGGTTATGTTCTGTTATCACCAGCCTAGAAAGGGATTTCAAAAGAGCCAAAGTGACTTCTGCCAAGTGTCACACAGCAACTGAGCACAAGAATCAAGAAGAAAACCTCAATATGCTCCTAGACTTTCATAACTTTGCAGCCATCCTGGTATTTTCTAGTTGAGTTGCATGTGTCATGAATCTGCCCACTGTAGGTTGGCATCCAGCTTGCTGCTTTCTTCTAATCAGACTCTGGCTTTTCGCATTGGGATTGTGGCGGGCTCTGCTTTGAAATGAGATGCCTGAAAATGGTTGACACCTGTAGTCCTTTGGCTCTCGGGAAAATTTGTTAACCTTCAAGAAAAGTCTTGGAGAAGAGGGATTTCAAGTTTTACAAGATGGTGAAGTTCTCTTTGGTTCCTTTAAAAGGCATTAGCAAAGGTCAGATTAACAAGTCAACACTGAAACTAGATATGACCAAGACTCCCAAAATTGATGCAGAAAAGAAAAGAGGTGGGTGGGGACTGGGTGTGGGGGAGAAAGGCCCACAACACAACATTGGCTCTGATCCTTTCTCCCTTGTTGGGCCTGGGGCACACTTGATAAGGTGAAGGGAAATTGTAAAATTAGACCTGGCAACCTACACAGAGAGG
Source organism: Scolopax mira (assembly GCA_004320125.1). Taxonomy (NCBI): domain Eukaryota; kingdom Metazoa; phylum Chordata; class Aves; order Charadriiformes; family Scolopacidae; genus Scolopax; species Scolopax mira. The sequence goes on along the minus strand of BJBW01004572.1, from coordinate 44,529 downwards.
CCCAGTGCAAGGCCCTTGGCCTGAGGCAAGCTGAGAAAGTTGAGGAATTGTGGGGGAAAGGGGACTTGGCAGGCTAACTTCCTGTGGCTGCATCCAGGGCTAATTAGTTTTCAGTGTTCTGTGTGTGTTTGAATGGAAACAAGCCAGCACTGAGAGGCACGGGGTGAGGAAATCAAAAACACATGCACTGAGAAGGAAGAAGAGGAAAAAAGAAAAAAAAAAGAAGAAAAAAAAAACCTGTCCTTTTTAGCTACATTTTCTTTTTCAGGAGGGGATCTCATCATTTTGTTCCATGAGCACTAAATCACTCCGGCTCCCCTGTCTATCACATCTCACATCTGCTTCAGAACTCATTAAACATCAAAAGGCCTGCCCTATCAGTTCTGCTTAGTTAGAAGTCTGAGTTACTAGAGTCCTAACCAGGGAAGATTTTGTATGTTTTTAATAATAGCTTAAGGAACTTCTTAGCACCCCATAAATTACTTAATGCAACAAACTCTTCCTGTGGACCAGCAAATGTTTTACAGAGGAGCTGAATGCTGCCTTAACATGCTTGTGGTCAGTCCAGAGTTACATAGCAACCTGTTTAAATGAACCTTTAATCCCCGTTTCAGTTTAGGAATTGTTTTCTCATGTATCCTCTCCTGCCGCTAGCTCACTCTCATTTTTACTGCCGCTCTAATTTTATATAACTATGTTATAACTTGTATTTCCATAGCATTTTGATCCACAAGAATGCCAAGGCAATTGTTAAAACAGAGATCATAATGCTACAGCACCATTGAAATCTGCCCACTTATACCATACCATTTCCCCTGCTTCAAATACACATGTACAGTGCCCTCCACTACTGCATATGTCGGACAAACGGTTCATGAAAATAATTTATATACAGGAAACACAATGAACACAGTAAAGGCTCCAGTGGGTGTTTTGTTATTAAGACTACCACAAGAACTCCTTAAAATGAACTGAGCCTAGACCGAGTGTGATTTTTGAGTGCTTGTTATTCAGATAAAAGCAAATCAATTTTCATCATGACACTCACAAACTTTTGTCTTTAGTGAAGAAATTTTTTCTGCCTAATTTGAAGTTTCTGTCTGCATCTGTTTTATCACTCAAGCACTTCCGTCCCTCTTTATAGAGCCAGAAAACATAGGTTTTGCACTTTTCTTCATGCTTAGGAATTACTAAATCACTTTTGCTCACAATTTTTTTAAAATCTGACCAGTGGTCAGACTTGAAAATGTGGGGCCCATAGGTGAAAATTTCAGATGGTGATGGGCAAACCACAGAGAGGCTTTGAAAAAAATCTGCAGCTCCAGTTTTAGTGATCATCCCCACTCAACTGATATCATTGACCTTTGCCATTTAGATGCAACTCTTCCTTCTTTCTTCTGAGTCTGGGAGCATGTCTACACTCCAGACAGGCATCAGCATCCTTGAATCTTCATGGTTGCGTTGTTTCTTGGTAGAGCCCTGAAACTCAGAATCTCTTCCCTCTCTGTTGGGCAAAAAATAGGAAAAAAAGTTAGAAAAAGAACTATTAAACAATGGTAGTCAAAAATAGCAAAAAGTACAGTTTTATGCAAATGTTTCATTTTATCTTCATTTAACAGGAGGGACATTCTAGGCTAAAAGTTATATAACAATATCTCTTCCAAAAAATTATAAATCAAGAAAATGCATTTTTTTCCAAAATGTCAGCATAAATAAAGGGAAACAAAAAATAAATAGCATGACCCTCAAGACATGTTAAATGAAATTCATCATGGAGAATGAGCAGAGATGTGTTCCAACATACCCAGTATAAGGCCCTGTGCCTCCATTGACTAACACCTTGCTGCAGATGAAACAACTTTGGCCACCAAAGGTGTTAGACCATGAGTAAAAAAAAATTAAGTTAATAATAAGTTACTTACCCTTTCCTACCATTGCTATTCCTTGCCAACAACCTGTGGATACTGCTTACCAGGGGAGACTTCCCTTCCCAGATACAGCACATCTGGTTCCTTGCAAATTAGTGGAGGACAGCCCTGCAGAACAGTGAGGACTTCTACACCTGTGGTGGGCACAGGACAGCCTCTAAGGGAGCACATGCTCACTTCTCCTTCATGCAGAGGATCCTCAGTGCTGTCTGACTGGATCAGATCCATTGAAGGATCCATTGAAGGATCTGTGCAGTGCTCTCTTCAGTGACATTGAAGAAACTCAGCTGTTAGGAGAGTTTCAGAGCTGTCAGAGCTGCCAGCTAAATTCTTAGGTGATCCACAGCCTCTCTTCATTGCTTCTATAAAGAGGGACCTTTATTTGGGATAAGCTCCCTATAAGAAAACCCCAAGTCACCAGAGGTCCTGTATAGTGTATCTGTGCCTCTGGGGACTGTCTGTAACCCTTCCCTTTGACAAGTAATGTAATTAAGACATCAGTTTATAAGAGTGCATCAATGAAATGTAATCAGTCACAGTATTAGTCTCCCTTATACTATGTGCTTAAGGAATGAAACACCAAGATAGTCAATAAACAAACTCCCTTGTACAATGCAAGGCTGACGCCCCCTACGAGGCTTGATGTTGGGGATTAAATTTAGTTCTTGAGAGTTCACATATGTTTAAGCATAGAGATATTCAATGACACATGATGCCAAAACTAGTTACTGCACAAACACTTAAATGATAGAGAGGAATCCAGCTTATTACTAGCTCTAAATAGAGACTAAGTATCAGGAAATGATGACAACTTGAAGGTAATGATGTTTGGACCGAAAAATGCCTCAGCTACAGCTTACTGTGTTTGGGAACCCTCATCAAACCATAAATATGCCAGAATCACTCGAAGACTATGAATAACACTAAAATCCAAAGTACCTAGAAGATATCATTGCATGGATAAGTCTTTCAAACAGGTGAGCCACATATTCCAGATTTAAAGACAACTATGCTCAGCCCTTAGCTGATGTTCTCTGATAAGACATTCAACAGCTGTAATCTTCCTCCTGTAACTGTTATTTTCCTCTGTATTCAAGATTTGTATCCTGCACCAGTTTAAATTAAGCACCCCTATGGAGGAAATGACAGGTTCTGAGTGAAAGAAGCTCTAGGGAGTGTGTGCACTTTCCCACTCTTTGATTTCCCCTTCATGTGGAGCTCACACTGCCTTGGGATGATATTTACTCTTAACTTAGAGTCAAAGAACATATTTGCTTTCTGTTTTTCATTAAATACAGAAGGTTTCACAAAAGAGGCCATTTTTCATCAAAAATTGTTTTCAAGTGAAAAATATCTACCAGCTCTACTCCTGACTCTAAACAATTCCTGGCCTAGGAGCACATTAATGTGACTTTACAGTTCATAGAGTGTGACTCAAGAAATGAGAAAAATGTTTTCAAGAAGTTACCATGAATATTTCACACAAAAAAAAACCCCACAGTATTTCTATCACAACTAACAGTCCAGCTGGTAGCCTGCATGCCATCTGAGACAGCCACAACCTTTACTAGCATCAATCTTTTTCCTTTTTTTGATGACGGGCTCTACATTTGCTTTCACTCAGCCTCCTGCTTCCTCCCTCATTTTCTATCTCTTTAAAATAATTGTCAGTAGCATCATATAAACTGAGGTGGCTTTATCCTTTTTTTTGCCTTCATAGTCTTCTTGCACTTAAAGGTGTCCTAGAATACGTAAAACTGCCTAGGTTGAAGGAGGTAATTGAACAGAGGGTACTGCCTTAAATTGAAGGTGTTTGATGGGTTGTGGCTAATGTACCAAATGGGACACGAGAGCTTGCTCTACGTTAATGCTTTAAGGAGAGAAATACATCTTACTTGAGTTCTAAAAACTTTCATAAGACGTTCTTCATATGTGCTCAAATTCTTTGCAGCTTCATCAAAGCAAAATCTAGCCTCTGTTCAAGAAGGCTATTTTCTTTTTTTTTTTTCCTTTCTTTCTTTTCACCAGACACTTCCTGTGTATCTTTTTTTTTCTAAAATTACATAAATCCCTCCCCATCAGACCAATGCATACAGCATATTTGGAGCTAGTTTATATAAACAAAATAAAACTGAGTTTTATTAGCCGAGATTGGGTCAACTGATCTGAGCCCTACAGAGTGGTGTAGTTTTGCACCTAAGGAAGCAAGAGCAAAAATTCCCTTTTAGCTTCAGACTAAAGCATTGCCAATCATAGAGCTCAGAAACCATGACTCAAATGCAATAACATTTAGATTCACTTAAAAGTCATGAAATATACTTTAAAATAATAAATGTTAATATTTTTAACATCTTTGTAACATTTGTAACATTTTCAGCCTTCACATTTGCCCCTCCTATATGCTATTTTTATGAGCAAAGGATGAGATACATAATTCCTTCAGCAAAACAAGTAAACCCAAATATTATTTATCTCAAGACATGCAAGTAAATGGTATGAGTTAGCAGCATGAATTGAAATGAAAAGGCACAGTAGAAGTTCAGTCTGATTTTAGAAAAACACCAATGCTCCCCTTTTACCAAGTTTTGTGACAAAACATAAGGTAGCAAAAATAAAAACACATCTGCACTCAGAAGACTTGATAATACATTCCATGTTGGCAGGACACTGAGCTAGCTACTACATGCCAATAATGCAGCCAAAGAAGGCATCCTTGCCCAAGAAGAGAGGCAAGCTGAAGTCATTAGGGATATGCTAACAATACAACCACTGAGTGAAGACTGTGCATCATGATTTCTCTAGAGAGCTAAGCAGAAAATAAAACTGCTGCCTCCTTCGATGGAGTATATCCAAGGAATGCACAAGCAATGCTGTTTGACATCTCTAGAGTGAGTCCTCCCAGTTAGCAAGACACTGGATATAGAAAGCAGGTGTGATTTTTTTAGCATCTCTGCAACATCTGTCCATCTAAATATTGAAGTACTGGTAGTACATACATTACCATGACATACAAAAGTCCCAGAGTTATTATCCAAACAACACGTAGCCCACAGTCCAGCAGCTGAGGGAATTTTTAATTTTAGTTCTTCTCCTCATTTTCCATTCTCCTTTTTCCTTCATTTGTTTTTGGTGGTGGTTTTGTTGGTTTTTTTAAGCTTCAGTGAAGACACGAGATGCTACATTTTATTCACAGAATGCCAAGGTCCCATCTCCTCTGGAAAGCAAGCCAATCACTGGGAAAGTTTCATCTGCTGCTCTCATGCCATTGCTTTTAAGTCTGACAATTTCATAACACATCCTGCAAAATAACAGAGAAACTATGCACCATATTATTTGATCCCTGGAAGCATTAATTTCATCTTTGTTTATCACTTAATTTATTTCTTCACCTATTGCTCTTGCAAACTATTTGGCAGTACATACTGTCACTCAACTGAAAAGATGACAGTTTTAGCAAAGAGCTGAAAGGTAAGGAAGACCCTTGTCTGCACATGCTCTAAGGTTCAGTTCTTTCTGGAACAAAGCTACTACAAATAAATTTCCTGCAAATCAGCAGCATTTGGTTTTGGCCAGATCAAGGTCTTCTGCAGCATGACTTTTTTCCTTCATAGTGGCTTTTTCTCTCAGCTATGTTCACTTCAGCTCTGCAGAATAGTGTTTGATGCCTGAATTCTGTTCTTGAATATTAGTGTTTCTTTCTCTGAAGGTGTTAATTAAATTCCTTCCACAGAATAAGCACACTGCGTTTCCATTTTCATGTCTAGAAAATGACACCCATAATGCAAGAAATAAAAAAAAAAAAAACAGAAGAAGTTACCTATTGTTTGAAATCATCTATATTCCTGGGCTAGACTTTCTGAGTTCTAGTTCACCAGTTCATGCTACCTGAATGGTTTGCCTTTCTTCCTTCCTTTCCCTTTGAAAAACACATTTTAAAAAATCTAGGTTAAGCATTAACTCATTCTTCGTCCTTTGTTGCTCTTCTCCTCCCCTTTTGAGTCTCGGGTAACTCTTGCTTTGACACTCTCTATCCCAACATTTTCATTTACAGATCAGTTGTGTTTCAAACCTCCTGTCTCAGAACAGCCCCTTGTTACATATGCTGCCTGCTTCTTGTTCTCTGAAAATGTGTTTTTTCATAAAGGAATTCTAGCTCTTTGTGCTGTAATTACAATGGGTCTGCAAGAGAAGGCTCTGGGGAAACACAAACTCTGTGAGGATGTCTTCATGGTGACTTCTTAGGAGGGCTATGGGAAAGACATAGCTCTCCCAGGAAGGAAAATGGTTCCTCTCTCAGAGCACATGAATCCTTAGGGATATATAGAAGGCAAGGCCATCTGTGGAAAAGCTCCGGATTTCTCTTCTCTCACACATTTAACACCAGCAGGAGAGTGTAAAATTGAAGACACTGAATGGAAGAACCAGCTTTTTGTCAGCATCACTATGTCCATTCAGAAAAGGACGATACAAATGCACACGGCTGCCCTTCCTCTTCCACTGAGGATCCCAGTGTTTTGCACTTGTTCTCTTGTCCACTAGAATCAAACTGCAATGTCCCAATTCGACTTTACTGTGAGTTTATTCCTACAAATTCCCATGGAAATCAAATGGAGCCAACTTGAGTAAAAAGTAAGTAAACAATGGACATGGGATTGAGGGTTTGGTCCTACATTTCTTAATCTTCTTTTATCCTCTCTAATTTTTTCTTCATTTTTTTCTTTTAATTCCTCACTACGCTAGTCAATTCAGTAATTTGCTCCATGTCCTCTGTCGGCAGAATCTTCTGGGTCCTGGTGCCAAACTACTCTCTGCATCTCTTACCCTCTCCAGCCCTCTCAGATGGCAAAGCAGATACCAGACAGTGTCTTCACTGACTAGACGCCCTCCCTTCTGAGCAACAAAGTTATTTTTCCCTTTCAGTTTAGAAAACTATTTTGTCCTTCTTTGACTAAAGGGAATTTCTGACAGTTATCAGCATATATAAAGCTTACGCTCCTCCCTGAACTTGGCATTTTGTGGCATTTGCTGGTTTGAGAACATTTTGTTCTTATTCTCTTCTGCCTTGGTGGTTAGCAGCAAATGCACATTTACATTTGTTTGTTCCCTTTTCTTGTGTCCTCACTTAAAAAAAACCAGAATCAGTACACTTTTCATTGTTGAGTTGTAGCCAGCTGAAATTGTTTCTTTACCCTTTTCTGTTCTGTATAGCTTGTGCGCCTCATGCTGTCCTTCCAGTTTTAAGTGTCACTTTATTAAATTTCAAGGTTTGTTTATGGCACTGTAATATATATCCATTAGCACAGCCTTATACTCAGAACTACTTATCAGATTCACAAGCTCCTTGTACATTAGTGCATTCAGATGTTCTTATTTTTAATGTTTAAAATAACTCCACCTTTCAGCTTTTGTTTATATTCTGATGTTAGGAGAACCCACCAGACTATTTGTGTTAAGCAAAAACTTGTGCTTCTTATCAGGTTTAGACATACACTGGAGGAGCAAGCTCATCCATCATGAATCATTTACACCTGTACATGTCACCAACTCATGATCATTCACGGTGCTCTGGTAACACGTGTACATAATGCCAAGATGAGATCATCTCTTACATGTTGTTTCCACACATGTGAAGTCCCTACATGTGAAAAAAGAAATGCAGCTATTAGTTACAATCATAATTTTGCAAAAATTGAACAGAGGACTTAACACTAGCCTGACAATCAGACCCAAATCTTCTCTTCGAATCATCGCTGACAGGAATATTTTGTTGAAATCCCCAAAGTCAAAGCTCAGCTATACAAATAAATACTGTAGCAGATCCTGACAGGAAGACGTTCAGCCCAATCTTTTCCAGATGGCAGTGATGGATGGCTGTGTGCTTCTATTTATTTGGTTTCCCAGGCAATGGTGTCCTGCTTTCACTGGTCATCACTTGAAGTGCTTTGGCTTACAGAGCGGCACAACGGTCATGTACACTGCCAGACAGGTATTCTGGTGGGTTTACTCCTTCCTTGGATGTCATGACTGCAAAAAAAAGAAGCTAAATTGTACCACTTTGCTGGGACTATCTTTTCTGAGAACTGCATGTCTTAAATTTGTGACACACTCTTGGCACAGGACTCAAGGAGCTCCCAGGTAAAGCAGAGACCAATTATACGTGACTTGCTGATTGCTGAGATATGCCAGTTCTGAAAACAATACAGTGACCTAAAGAGGAGACAAGGAGAGGGAGAGAGAGAGGAAAGACATCCAAATCCCAAACCACATTGACTGAAAATGTGGCTGTCACTATTGTTCTGTTCTGTAAAACACATGGTACTTTACATAGGGCTATAAAACAAACGTCCATAGATCAGGGACTTACGTTATAGAATAATGTGTGGGGAAGACTGGAGCTGGGACACAAAGGCTTCTGAATCCAGACCATTCGTTTTGCTGGCCATGCTTGAATAGTGAACCAAAGTTATTAGCAACAAACACATGTTTGGTGGCCTAGGTAAAATGATCCATTGCCTCCAGATGATGTTCATTTTGCAGGCATCCATACCAGAGAAGAGAACTGCTTGCTGCAGGGGTATGAGCTGCGTGGTGCTAGCACATTGTAAGGAATTTGGGGAAGAGGCTGTATTTTCATATGTTCATATAAAACAGGGCCATATTGATGACTGGGGCTTTTGATGCTACTGCTAACATAGCAATGGATAAATGCAAATTCTTGATACAAGTACTTCCTGGAGAGACCAGGTGCCACATGAAATGTGGAGACACACAGGACCGAATGCATAATAGGAACAGACACAAAGAAACACATGCTGTTCCCATGGTCTCAAGTCACAAACTTACTTACAGAGTCATTTTTAGGAGGGCAATACAACCAATACAGTGCAATTATCATAAAGCCTCCTTCTAAATGAAAGCGCACACATTAACATCAGTAAGTGGACAGATTAGGGGAAGGTTTCTTTAAAAAAAAAAAGCTTTATCTGGAATCCAAAGACAGCAGGAAGTGAATGAAAATTGGTTGAGGCTGTGGGGATGTGGTCACGCTTCTCTATGCAGATGAACAGATGGGCAGCAGAATTCAGCATGTGGTGGTTTGGACAGCTGGGAATCAGGGAACCCATAGAAAGGGAATGATAAGAGTAGGAGAAAATGAAGGCAGACTGAAGATTTCAGCAGAGGGTGGGTTGTGACACCAGTGTGCTCAGGCATCAGTCTTGCAAAAAGCAGCCACTTTCTACTAGATTACAGACTACGGTTACCTGCTGGGCTGAATCATGCTATCCAACAAGCAGAAAAATAAAGTTGTAAAAACACTAGTAGCTACTGCAATGACAGATAATCTGAAGTCAGAAATAAACTAGTGTGCCTGGGTCTTAACGTTGCCTACATTAATTAGTCTCTCCACAAAAATATGTCACACTAGTGGTATGTGTATAGCTCACCAACAGGATAAGAGATTTTTTTCAACCAACATAGCTCTAAGTTGTGCTACCAAATATCTGACAGCAGTATCAGATTGTCAACTTTAATCCTGCATTATTCACAGGTAAATGCATAAAAAGAAATTAATGATTCTCAGCTTTCAGTCCAGAGCCTCAAAAGAAATGAAGGCACCTCCTTTCCTTCCAATTTGTCCCTTTTAACCCACCCTACAATGTGTGTCTGTCCTGCTTCTTTCCCCCTTTGGTCCTGCTCTCCTCATCCAGCTGTTCACAGCTGCCTGCCTCAGAAAAATTACCTTGGCCTCACACCTCTAAAGAGCAAAATTTAGTCTCAGCCTTCAAGCCAGCCCTTTCTGATTCCCTCTCTCACCCTCCTGCCATCATGTGCCAAGTGGCAGTCTCCTGCCCAGGTACACCCAGTCTTTGCCAGATCTCCAGCCTTCCAGCAATGGCCAAGCTGCCTAAGGAGTCACCATAGCTAAGGAAAGTGAGGATTTTTAAACAGATCGTGGCAGTAATTTATTTTATACATACTCTTGGCAATAAATTCATTGCTTGCACACAATATGCTGCTGACTTCCAGATCATTATTTTCCTAGCCACTCAGCACCAACACAACAGCTGTAGTTGGCCTGAAGAAACTGAGGGGTGAGGTGAAGACACAAGCAGCAGCAACAGCAGCAAGATCCCAACCATTTGCCAAACGTGACATTTTCATACAAGAATATAACTGAAATAAGCATAGGCAAGCTTCTTTGTTTATGATGAGAATTTGAAAAATGATCCCAGTGACTTTAATTCACTCTTCCTGTAGATTCAGAGTAGAAAACTATCTCAGCTTTCAGGATTGTGTTCAAAGCCCACCAGAAAGGAGAATAAGTGATCTCCCATGCCAAAGAAGCAGATGAGCAGGTAGGCACATAGATTTTATGGCTAAAAGAGAAAACTGGGAGGTTATCTTGACTTCCAGTGTAATACAAGGCACAGAAATCCCATATAGATCCCAAAAACCTCTTGCTGAGCTGGAGGACATCTCACAGGCAAAGAGCCAACCATAATGTAAATTCACTCAGTCACTTCAAGTAAAGAGGAATACACTGCATTTGCTGATGAGTTATTTTCCAGTAACTCCTTGGCTTCATCGTAAGTGTCCAAACTTGATTTTCAGTGTCAATTTGTCTATCTTGCAATGCGTAAATTTACAGTCTCTTGGTCATTTCTGCCTTAGTCTGAACTGTTTGATCAAAATCTTCTGTCTGAACAGTTACCTACAGATCATAATTAAGCATTTGTCTAAGTTCCACTTGAGTTGTTCTTTCATTATGAAGACTCCCTTTGCGGTCATATTTGTAATCGTTTCTAAACCCTCGCCTTTTTTTCAGCACCTTTTTGAAGTGTAGACAGCAGGACCGGGCACACATCTAGTGCCAGATACGTATCACCAGCACTGTTTGCAGAGGAAATATGATCTCTTTATTCAGTGTTATCTGTTTATACACCCAGTGATTACCCAGCCATCACTCACTGAGCTCACTCAGCCGTAGCACTGCACCAAAAGGTCATACTCAGTCATTCACCACAAGCTGGACTTTCTGAGGGACTGCTTCCCAACCGATAGACTTCATCACACCAAGGCTACCTACTGTTTTTGTCCTACTAGTGTGTAGCATCCCATTAACTCCAAACAGGTGAAAAAAATGACTTAATTCCAGCAGTGCAGGAGTATGCTGTGTCAGCCTCATGAAGAACTTCACAATAAGAGCACTTCACCAACTCACTCCTACAGCACAGTACTAACCATGGGATTAAACAGATCTAGGTGGTTCCTTTTCAGATCATATATCTAAATTGTGTTTCCTTCTATCTAAGGAATATTATTTGTGTGACAGCTCAACAAGAATTCTGCAGGCTGCACTGTTTACATCCTGAGCAAGAGGCAAATTGGACATGAACCTGAAATGAAGAAAGCTAACGGGTAAGGAGGAGTCTAGGAAAGACCTCAGTATGGGTTATTTCTAGATACAGAATCCTACTTGAGTGCTTTGCTACATGGAGGGAAAAATAAATTGATCATATTCCACTCAGTTTTGCTATTCATTGACTATGGGTTGTGCTTGTCATGGAAATTACGTTTATTCATCTGGCTTTTGGCCAACTACAGATACAACACTTTTCATCACCTAAGGATTTCCACTTCTATTGACATTCCAGTTGGGGACTGTGGAATTTCACTCAAAGAGCTCACCACAAAGGGCATGCCTTGTAAAAACAGGAGCAAAAGCATAAAGAAACTGCCCTCCAAATACCCTATTTAACCTCAGTGTAAGGTGATGCAATTCATCTGAAGACAACATGTTACTAGCTGATGTTAAGGCCAGCATTGAGTTTGACTGTCCATTCTCAGCATAACTGAACAGGCTTGTAGGCACTGGCTGAAAAGATATTGAGATTTGATGATTGATGTCCTATTATTTCTGCCAATATGCTGCAGAAAAACAATTGATTTCGTTCAACTAGAGTCATTTTAAGGGGAAAATATACAGGGAAATAAAAAATCCAAATCCCTACAGATTGAAATCAGCAGTTCCAGGAATGGAGAATCAAGATCTCTCTATTTCAGAATTTATTGGACCAGAGAGGAGGAGCTCAGATTTGCACAAATTTTGTGCAAAGGGATATAAACTTGGGGAACTCGATGCTGCTGACACTCTCAGCAGGGGCTGAAGACTGTTCCTGGCTGAAGTCCACAATGATTTACAATGCTCAGCATCCTATCAAGACAGCAACATATGTTATTCCTATTATCTTGCATTCTTTCCTTCCACTCAGTTGTGGAGTATTGACTCCAACACCATATAGTCCAGTTCTAGGAGAGATGACAATCACCAAGAGTTTTAATTGGATTAATCTAATGGTGCAAAGGGCTTTTTGCTGCAGACACATTTTCCTGACCAGAACTGTCAATCTGAGTTTTACCCAGATAATGCCCAATTACTTGAACTTCTCTCAAAACATGGTTGCTGGTTATATAAAAACTATGCTGCATATGCTTAGAGTCTTTTAAACTAGAAAACTAACAACACTTTTGACTAAACATCAAAGCTGTCTTAGTTTGCAACAAGAAAATTGCACTGTGTTCACTACTGTTATTCTAAAAATAAGTGTGGGTGGTTTGTTCTGACTTGGAAAGAAGGAAGTGAAGAGACAAGCCTTCTTCCTTTTGATTTCTCCACTTGACAGGATTCCACTTCAAATAAACAATCAGACATTTGGTGGACCAGAATTGCAATCAAACTGACTCCCATTGACTCTAAGTGACTGGTTCTGCAGATTAGCAGATATGGCACTTGTCCAGTGCAGGGACACTGAACACACAACCAAGGTTCAACTCCCTGTTCCAATTAATACTTAATCATAGAAAGTGGCATTTGCCACATTGTCCTGGTTTGAGGTAAAACAGAACCAATTTTCTGTTCAGTAATTTTACTTTTTAGCTAAGCTAAGCTTCTTCTAACCTAACTGAATTCTCTGAAAGTAACAGCATATTGTGGAGACATATTTAATTCTCAGAGTGATAAGACCTGATTATTTGTAATTTATGCCAAGGAATGGTATGCAGAGAGGCTCTTGCTTATACCTATTGCTATAAAAACTAAGGTCAGCTAACTTTGGGTTTTTGCCCTGTTGGAGGGTCAGAAGTAGAACAGTGTAGTGGGGTTGTACCTGTGGGGAGGAGCCGACAGGGCAGGTAACCCGAATCTGAATAACAGGGTATTCCATCCCCTGAGAGACCAAAGGGTCAGCTCTCTTTCTTCAATGGACAGCATCCAAGGAGGACTCTATCTGATCATCGGCCTTTGATCCGGGCATTTCTGAATCCAGATCCAGAGTTGTCCCGTCCAGGCTGGGGACTTTCCCAGTGCCTGCTGGAGACATGATAATCATCCTAGGAGTCTGATACAGTTTTATATATACATATAGTATATATTTTGTAATTTTCTTTCTATTTAATTATTAATCTTCCATTAAAGCAGTTTAGTTTTTCCTAAACTCCTAAGTCTCTTTCTCTTTCTCCTCTCCCTGGAAAGGTGAGGGAGAGCATCTGTCATTCATTTCAGTGGCCAGTTTGGCCCAAACCACAACACACATGAACTGCTGGATTTCCAGAAAAGACCCGACAGCTCTCTGGCCTGAGTTCTCACTGGGAATACATGAGCTAAGGACTGCAAATATGGATCAGGCACCATGGGGAATTTCAACAGAGTTTCCCACAATGTAGATGAAACAGATCTTCTGGAGAAGGTGAAGATACATCTCTCTTGATTGCAGAACAAATCTCTTTGGGAGGCCTGTACTCCTCTGAGTGTTTCTTTCAACCTAATCTAATATTGCCCCAAACTAAAAGCATAGAATCTGTTTTCTATTGAGAGGAGAGGAGAGGAGAGGAGAGGAGAGGAGAGGAGAGGAGAGGAGAGGAGAGGAGAGGAGAGGAGAGATCATGCTCTTGACTCTCTTCACACAAAATAAGACCTATAGCCTAAGAAAAAGCTTCATGAACACACACTACCCGTGTTTCCTTGAAATGGGTTGAATCTTGCAAGAAAAGCTCTTCTGTAAGCTCCTGCGATCTCTAAAGCTCACATTGGCTCTGGACAGTGATCAATTTAGAGAGAAAAATCTATTTTCTGATAGAAAATGGTTTGTCCAGCTGGGTTAGTTCAAGCAGAATTCAAGAATGTAGGAAAGATACTTACAGAGCATTTTGTATGGAGAAAAATCTAAACAATAAACAAAATTTCTAACTATTCCTTCAATATTTTTAGTTTAATAGCTAGTTTAATAGCTGCCAGTGCCCAAACTGCACTAATATGCCTTAGTTGCCCTGACCAGACTTACCTCTGGATCTCTTCTACACACCCTGCCCATGAGCCCAGAGGTCCCTGAAGGTTCAGCCCTGGGCTAAGTTCAGCCCTTGCTTGAGTTCTGTTTTAAGACTACTTGGCTCTAGAGCAGCCACAGCCCTGACCGTGCCTGATCTTGAACTCCATTGTTTTGGACATTGACCATGGACTTGTCCATACAGACCTTCCCCATGATCGCTGGACTCTAACCCTGGTCACTGACAACAGACATAACCTTGACTTGTGGCTTGATCTTGTACTTGCTTCATCATCACAAGCTTCCAGATGATCTGGACTCTTGTCTGAACCTGGCCCTGGTCTGCTCTGCTCACCTCATTTGTATGGTGGAACTAGATCTTGCCTGGTAAAACCATTGTCCTGACAAACATGTTGTCCTCAGCTCCTGGTCCCCATCCCTTTATTGCTGGCCTTTATTGCTCCCTGGCAACACTCAGCTACCAAGAACAGAACTCCTTAAAGATGTGCTTCACAAATTTTAGGTAAATTAATCCAACTGCCCCTACACATAAAGAGACTTTTCATCATAATGGCATATGTTTACTACATCTCCTACCTTGACCTTCATGTCTCGATCAGGAATTCACAGTCTACATGATGGGAAATTCCAGTGTAGCTCTTTGTCATTCTTTCTTTGCAGAGATAAACACTGTAATGCTTAAATATTATTACTGGAGTCTAGTACCTCCCACCAACAAAAACAGAGCATCTATATTGTATAGCTTATTGTTACAGATGGTCTAGAAAATCAGGAAGATGTATCTTAAAATCACTTTGTACTTTTGAAGGCCTTCTTCCAAACCTTAATAATAAAAATTTTACAAATTTTCAGACTGCCTTATATGTAAGACAATTTGTGGGATGGGGGAAGAAGAAGTTTCAGAAAATACACCCTAAACACATTAGTGTCTCATTCTCTATTGAATGCTTACAGACTCCCCTCACTGACAGAGGAGGGCAGGCATGACCCCTGTTTACAGCCAGCTTCCCAAGGAGTTAGGGTTCCCAGCACCTCACACAGAGAGAGAAGCAGTTCAAAGTAGCAGCCTTGCTGTGCTGGAAGACTAGACAATCCTAATTTAGTTTGTAATCTAAATATAGGGAAATGCCTTAATTTTTGCCTTGTGTGTAAGGTTAAAATCTGCTTTACCAAAGTCACATACACAGAAAATATTGTCTTCCATTTAAAATTGCCTTGTGTTTGGGTAAATATGAAAAAATGAAAGGTAAAAATGAAAGGTAAGACTAGGGAACACTTACCAAATCCGCCTCATTTTCCGGTCTTACCTCTTTTCCAGTCAACTACTTCCAATGCTGCCTAGTCCTTGCTGCCTGAGTTGGCCTTGTTTTGGGAACCAGCAGTCTAGAACTAGTAGAAAGTCCAGCGACCGTTTTGCATACAACATGAGCAGCCCAGAATAGACTCCAAACAAAGATGTAGCTTTTTGAGACCATAAAGAAAAACATTCTGTAATCCTGGGATGTCTTTCAAAAGCAGAAGGGTCTGGTCTAGGGAGTGGATGTGCTAAAAACTCACCATGCCCCCCATAGGATACTGGATGTCATAAAAGTCTGTATCTTCATTGGAGCATCTTCACCTATAAAGACAGGCTGAGAAAGCTGGGATTGTTCAACCTGGAAAAAAGAAGCCTCTGGGGAGACCTTATTGCAGCCTTCAGTGCTTAAAGAGGGCTTATACAAAAGATGAAGATAAACTTTTTAGCAGAGCCCAGTGCAATAGCACAAGCGGTAATGGTTTTAAACTAAAAGAGGGTAGATTTAGATTAGATATTTTTCACAATGATGGTGGTGAAACACCATGACAGGTTGCCCAGAGAGGTGGTGGATGCCCCAGTCCTAGAAACATTGAAGGCCAGGTTGAATGGGGCTCTGAGCAACCTGATCTAGTTGAAGATGTCCTTGCTTATTGCAGGGGGGTTGAACTAGATGACCCTGGAAGGCCCCTTCCAACCCAAACTTTTCTATGATTCTAAGATCAGCATCAAACAGATTTTCAGAATAGTGGAGCAGGCCCAAGAGGGTATGTATATCAGTATCCTTTTATACATATGCATATACATATGAATGCAAACTAGCCCCAGCCAAAATCGCACAGTTGTCTTGTGAAAATGTTAACATCCAAGACCAAATATAGTTCTGGCACACTGTGAAGTGCATTGCTGTCATATAGCAAACAACAACAACAACAAATGCAAATTATATGCTATACAGCTATAAATCACAATTTATATGGTAAAGCAATACCAGGAGGTTGTCAGTCACATCTCACTGCTCAGTCACATCTGCACTGCTACTGGCTAAAGCACCGTGTTTGAGACATCCAAGGACCTGAGATTCCAGGAAATGCAAAATTACATTGAGATGACTCTGCCTACTAACACTTACGCCATATCATAATAATGGTATAATAATAAACAGCTCCCAATTAAGTATTGTAATACAAAATGGAAATTCTTATGCTTCCCTAAAAAAGTGGGCTACAACACAAATGAGGCTATATTTTGATCTGCTCATATGAGTGGAAATGTAGAGTAATTCCAGAGGATTGATACGCCAATGCAGGTGACATCAAAAACTTTTTAATTGCCCTTTCCATCATTTTGCTTCGTAAGCCTCCATGCAATATACAAAATTATCAGAATGTGGCAAAAAAACCCTGTTTGGTGTTTTCACTGCTCAGAGGGTAAACTAAAATGCTTCCTCAGGAAGCAAGGCTTGTAAGGACATGTGGACTGTCGAAGAGGAAGACTGAAGATTGTGAAGATAGTTTGCATATCATTTCCTTTCTATGCTCTTTCTTCTCACAATGTTGCTTGAAAAGGTTAGTCAGTTTCAACTATATCTGACAAAAATGACTATTTCAGAGATATTAACTCCGGATAGTCACTATGATAGTCACTACCTGTTGAGGAGAGAGCTCTTGCCAGTGCTGGGGAGATGGCAAGGAAAGCTTAACTCTTCACTGACCCCAGAGAATCCACTGAGATAGTCAGTCTTGAAGCCAATGAGAGGAAGTGCATCAGTTTTTTAGTGTCATTATTAGACACCAAAGTTAAACTACCACAAGATGCCAACCATGTTCCCTTAATTCCAGAATTCATGGTGTTACTTGTCTTCTGTTGTTTACTGCTATTCAGAATATATTCTTCTGTAATCATTGACCCATTAGGGGCTTTAGCAGGGGGTTAGCCAATACAGATAATAGGTCTGCAAACTGGAACTGTGAAAATAACAGACTCTGTTTAGGGAATGCATTTCCAGAATTAGCACTAGACTGTAAACTCTTAAATATCATGCAATGCAACACAATGCTTTTCAGGGACCCCATGGAGAAGATTTCTCATCCTTTACCAAAAGGGACAATTTCCTGGCTTTCTTTATGGCTGAGTGTTGTATTGATAGTATTTGTATTGACAGAGAAGGAAAAAAATGGTGGGAATATGGTTAACGGATTTTTGAAGAACAGTTTGAACAGCCTATTGATCTCAGACATCATCTTCTGAGATGTACTTCCATCCATCGTACCTTAATCTAGGCACAGGTATCCTTTGCCTAGTTTGTCTACAGATTCTACTTGCTCTGAAGGGCCTTCTAGGAAAGTCCATGGATTCAATATACTGGGTTCTTGATGTTGTTGAAGGGCCCAAAGAATACATGGAAACAGCTGATCAGACAGAAAATACTAAGTACATCCATATTTCAGGCAAGAGTGTGCTTGAATGTGTTTCAAAGTGCAATAAACACCAAAGATTTTTCCTTGGCTGTAACAACCGAGTGAGCCCACAGCCAGGTATTTCAGAGGTCTCTTCCATAAAGAGGGTGGACAAGTACTGAAATTAAGCTTTGAGACTCAAAGCTGTTCTTAAAATGTAGAGTACATAGAAGCTCACACACAAAGATAAGGGACACAAAAATCAGGAACTTGCAACAACAATGGCCAGCTTGTGAAGGTAAAAATACTATGGGCTTAGACGAGGAGTATGGCACAGGACTTCCTTATGAAGCCAGGACCTCTGAGGCATATATGGAGTTTGAATCTATTTTTTCTGCCCATCAGTAGTAGGTTGGGTTTTTTTGTGGATTTTTATGTGTTAGAGACCTTGGACTCTACTTCAGAATACTAAGTCCTGACAATCAGCTGCGCTTATGTCACTTTTCAAAGCAAAAATCAAAAACCCTCATAGTTTTGAGAACAGTTAAATCTGCACAACTTTATTTAGAGGTCAAGTCCATGAAGTAAATGGAGAGATATGTGGCCACTCATACTGTGTGTGTGCTCAACTATAGCAGCTAAATTTTATTCCTTGCAGTCTTTCATCAAATTCCTGGGCATTCCTCTTTAGCATGAAAGAACAATAGAAAGTTTTCACATCTCTTGTTCAGGAACACTCTGAATATATTTCACTTCTTCGTTCAAAGCTTGACTTCACATCACCTCTTCTACCCTATGCCAGAGTTTGGGGGACAATATGGTGCTTTCTTGAATAAAGATGAGCAGAAAGATAGGGCTTGGATGCACTAAGTGAGCTAAAGTGAGGCTGGGTTATAGCTCTCCAGAAATTGATCAGAACAATCCTCAGCCTTGTTTCTTGGTATAAAATAATTCAACAAACCACCCTGGAGATGATAATTGCCACAGTGAAATCAAAATCTGATTCCTAGATATCTGCAGCTAAGAAACTGAATTATTAGTATTTATGTTTTGGGGACTGTTCAGGAAGAGAAAGGAATCCATGAGCATGCCTACTTACATGATAATTGGAAGTCAGATACCATTAGATGAAGAAGTACTTTCTGTTATGGAGAAAATGAGACAGCAGGAGAAGGCAGAAATTCCCCTGCATATTTCTTCTGTCCTGACAGGCTCTGACTGGCTGTTCTTTGTCCTGATGCTGATGTTTTCCAGGTGCTGAAAACAGAGAGATGATGCTATTTGCATATGAGGCAAAAAGATGTACAGCTGAAACATTCTGCATATAGCTCCATACGTGCTGCTTCAGTTTTGTTCAGATGCATCAAACACGCGTTGTCAGAGACAGCAAAAATTAGGGGAATGCAGGAAGAGTCACAGGCCTCTTCAGTTTAAGGGCACCAGGCACAGGACTCTTGACCTTTTAGGAGTCACTTCAATATACACTTCTTTCACCCTGCTTTTGTCAATAGTATAGCACCTGCTTTATAGGTATTTCATGAACATATGGTCACCCTCACCATTATCACATGTAAAATACATTAGTATAAAAGCACGGGCCATGTCTCAGCCTCCTGCTTGGCTCCAAAGCCGTGCCTTACTTTTGTGGACTTCATTTCAAACTGGGAGCTTTCTGGGGCCTGGGACTGTTTTTGTTTTGTGTCTTGTTCAACACAGAGCACACTGAGACTGCTTAACACATAATAAAATAAATAATAACCCTAAATGAAGAGGAAGCCTTGAACTACGGAAAGAATAAAAGCATTTTCAAAGGTGTCCTGACAATGTTTTACAGGTTTCAAGCAGCAGTTTGATGGCTCACGATCAAGGCCTGTTCTTTCAGAGTTTTGCTTCTCTCACCCCAACGCTTTGAAGTGCATCTGAGCTGAAGGAAACGTTGTGTTTGTTTGCTTGCTGCTAGTGCTTGTGGTCACAACAGCAGCACTTGTCCCCTTTCTGAGGACAAGAGCCCTTTGTCTTGCAGCACATTCTGCTGCAGTAAGCACAGGGGGTGAGACCGCACCTCACCTTTTATCCCAATTTCACACATTGGCTTCACAGCATTAATAAATTGGTTTCGTTTGCCACACATTTGGCAGGAGAATTTTCTAATAACATTTTTATCCCCTTTGAGAACATGAATCACTCACACGCTGAGTATAAAATTACTTCCCTCCCTCTCCTTATTAAAGGCACCGCACGTTAGCAGGGGTCAGGCACTCAGCCTTGCCAGTGGCAAAGTCAAAAACAAGGGCACGGCTGGGAGGCATGGTTGTAAAGCTCACTGCTTTTCTTTCTTATGGACGGTGGATAACCTATTTAGCGCTCGGAATATATGGTTTTCTCCAGCTGTCAATCCTACCTGGTTGGGGGACAGATTGAGAAAACGTGTGAGATTTAGCGCGCCACTCACAGGGCTGTTCCAAACAAGAACTGAATAAAACGTGTGCTGCAGATGTCCGCTGCTGCCACCCTCGCAGAGCCACCAGAAGCTCCCCTTGTGCACCCAGCAACCCACCCACCACCACTCGCTCCGACCCCCCCCAGCCTCAGGAAAGGTCCTTTCCCTGCAACGGGCACATCAGGCTGCACGTGGGTTTTGTCTGAAATATGCCAAAGGGTGGGGAGGTTCAGTGACAAGCCGAAAATCACAGTATTTACAAATTTGCAAATCCATCTGGGTTTGATTTCTGGTTTCAAAAGAAAGAAAGAAAGAAAGAGAAAAAAAAAAAAAAACAACACACCAAAACCAAAACCACTTTTTATTGTCAAAATAGTATTTTGTAAAAGGGAAAGCTGAGTTGGAAAACAAACTTTTAGATAGCAAGCAGATCATGCTAACAAAGCTGATTAAGATCAGAGGAGCACTGTACTCTGCCATTTTGTTCCAAATATACACCTCAGTCAAAATGCACCCCTTGAAAACACAGAAAGTCTGTCCTCAGATTACCTTTTCTCCTAAATTCTTGGCAGAACTCCCTGCCTATGGGTGAAGATAGAGGAAAGACAAGTAAGAGAGATAGCAAGAACAAACATAGACAGGGAGCTATGAACTAATCCGTGCTTCCAGGTGGGATCAGAGGCAATGGGATGAGCGTGCACAAAACCTGCCTCAATCCTGGGCAGGGGTTTCTGTTGCATCACAGAAACCCGAGGGATGCGCAGGGGAATCCTGCTCATACCATGCTAGTTTTCTTCCCAAGATCTTGCAGTTTTACGTGTTGTGCTACCTAATGCAGCCAAAATTTAACTGCTCAGTGGCGGACCTTCAAGACCACAAGGAGCTTTGCTGAGAAATGTATAGCCCTGAGGAATTTAGACATCTTCATGTTTGGCAGTAGCTTTGCTGACATTTTGACATATCCTTCTGTGATCTAGATGTTGGTTCTTGGTGGTGTTTGTGTTGTTTTTTCTTTTTAATAAGGCCTTTATATTTCACTTCTTAATTGTTAATAGAAATATTCATGCAGGAGTGTTACACAGGTATAGCTTGAAACTGTTATTTCAGTGATGACATCGTGCATCCACTGTTTTACATGAGGACAGCACTGTGACACCAAATGTCAGCATATTTTTCACCAGTTTGTCCTAATACTCTATTTGTCGCATGAAACTTGTCAACAGTTCTTTTAGTGATTTTGAATTAATTGGGGGAGAGGGGTAATTTCATATCCAGCACAGTATGCAAATCGCTTCCTACCAACATATTTATATTTAAATACAGAAACGAAAGGCCAAATTTAGTGAACACCACCTATAGGCAGTTGTTCAAGGAGCACCAGGTTGAGTGGGCTCCTACGCTTTTCCCTTTTGACCCCTGCAGGCAGGTTGTGCTTTTTCTAGCTTCTGAGTCATCAGCAAGAAAAGCCAAGTGACCAGCTCACAACAGAAATGCAATCATCTGGGGCATCTACCCTCTTCTTCTGCCGGCATGGAAATAACAGCCAGCAGGAGAGCCTGTGCTGCAGCTGTCTGGGTTAGGTTTGATTGGTCAGATAAATCACATTGTATTGTTTCCATTCCTTTGGCTGAGGGAATGTGTAAGCACTTCAAAACCGAATGCTTATGCATGAGAACTTAAAACTAGTTTACTTAAATGCACACACATGTATCTTTGACGTTGACTTTCTACAGATTTTCTTGTCAATAAAAGTAAATTGCTTGACTGTTCACAGAGAGTTAACATAAACATAGTCAAAGTGAATTCATATTTAAAACTGTATTTTAGCATGTGACTGCGTTCAGTGACAACATTATCAAAAGAAACGATAAAGTCTTTGCTGCGGTGACTCCATGCCGACCACTGCACTGAAGTCATTTCTCTGACCAAGAGCCCCGAACTTTAAGGAATATCAGAACAAACACCGAATGCCTGTTCCAGAGCAAAGGACTCGCTGATTTACGGCAAGTTGTGGGTAATGGAATTGTCTCAGCTCATCAGAGGACGCAGACACTGTCCAGTTACTTCCCAACTGCGTGAACGCTTTTGTTTGGGGGCTGACAACTCTATACCTTTTCACCACTTCTCAGGTGCTTTTTCAGGTTGATGGAGAAAACCTTTCAGCGTACAGCAAAACATCATGCCTCTCTATCTTTCCCAACTCTCACACATCCTCAGGAAGCAATCACAGCTGCTCCACAGAAGGGGTCCCAGCACCTCCCACCTACCCACCCCCTCAGCACCACGAAGACATTAAAGGAGCAGGGAGAGAGAATAAAAAAACTGAATGTTTAGGAGAGGGGCTGGAACAAAAGGAGCAAAAGACGGGGGAACATAAGTCAGAGTTTGGGGGGCAATTATTGATAAGGCATTTATGGGAGTACTGATGAATTAACTTGGGGCAGAATACCTGCTGTGTTTCTAGTTTCTCTGGCTTTGCTGTGAGTCCCAGTTACATGAAGCCTGCATGTACAAACTTCCCCTCCATCAGGCTGAGTCCAAGGGCACCATCAGCTCCCAGTCTGCCTGTTCCTGCTGTACAGCTGCTGAGTGAGCAGCTCCACTGCAGTGTCACTCTCTGCACTACTACCAACAAACCTTGCTTGATCCTCCGTGGGTTAACCATGACAGGCAGCTTTTCTGGATGTGTCAGTACTGCTGTCCACACTAGAGGGACAGAGGTAGGCGGCGGTTTATGCGTTTTGTGACATTTAAGATCAATGATTTTTGCCTGGAGACTCTTGCAGACCTGACTGATGGATGGAGTCTAATTCACAGAACTATTGTATGGTTACATCAGTCATGATCTATCCTTGATCAACATGGCCGCTTCAGTCACTGCTTCCCTTCATATGTGAAGCAGCTGCCCTTGTTTTCTGAGGATGTGGGGTGGAACTGACACAATTAAAGGTCATCCTCCATCTGGGAAGAGAAAGTTCTGGTCTACAGTGGAGCACGGGGGCTGGTTTCCATTTTGTCAGAGTTATGTAATCTCTAAATAAAAAATAATTCCGCTGTTCACTACAAGATCTTGTTGCTTAATGCTCCCTAGAAATGGCTGCCAGATCCCTGTGCGAACGTAGTGCGTACGCAGCATTTTAAAACCTACATAGACTGGAAGTTCTTTAAATTGTAAATGAAAAGCATTATTTTATAGAAGGGAATCTGGTCCTCCAACTGAAAAACATTAGTGCCTGATTTTCAGAGGTGTTGAATTCCAGCCGAAGCCAAAGGCAGCTGCTTTTGTTTTTGTGCAGCCCCTCTGAAAATGAAGCCTACAGTATTAACAGTACATGTTAATAACAGGCATGTTAGGTGTAGGTGAGAGACATGGAAATAAAGTAGGGACACACAGGATACACACAGAAGCAAAAGTAGACAAAAGGGGAAGCAGTCAAATCTTTAAAGAAAAGCATCAACAACAACAATTTGCAATTTCAGATTTCATAATTCCAGATTCATAATCCAACTGGACTGTGTTGCAAAACCTGAACCCAAAAGCTTTGGTTTTTCCAGCTTAAATATGTATACCCAAGAGCCAGTAACAAAAACTACATCTCTGCCCAGGATTAAGAGAGTGCACCCTTGCTTATTTTAGACAGCAAAGTTTAATTAACTAGTTTTTCCCTTACTGTCACATGTGTCAAAATGCAGTAATGTTCAACAAAAAGACCAGGCTCCACTGTTACGTCTTCATTCTTCGTATTTGATCCTTCAATTCAAGAGTCATTTCTTGAGGACTGATTTTTTTTTTCCTTTACTCAGAAAAGTGCCTTTTAACTCCTATTGATTTATTTCTGATGCTGCTGAACCAGCACATCTTAAAGTGTAGGGCTCTATCTACAAACAAAGGCTATGTTTCACTGTGGCCTCTGAACCAGGACTGGAAGAGTAGCAGAACTACTGAGCTGGAAATCCCCAGGATGCACAGGAGTTTCCACAGCACTACTCTCCTGGGTCACCCTGCTTGCTTTAAGAATCTGGCACAAGGTCAGGGACAACAGCTAGGAGAAGGCACAAGGTATTACTGGAGTGCAATATGCCCTGGGAAAGCACTGACTCCTCACCTTTCTGCTGAACTGAATCCTAGAGCCTCCTATGGGGACATTCCTGGGTTGTCTCTTCAGGTTGAATGCTCCTGGACTAACCGTGCATCAGGAAATATTTATCTTGCAAGCCGTATTTTGGGCATTGTTGAAATGTATTAAAGAGGGAAAGCTAATGGTCCTCCAGAATCCATCAAGTGAAGTGCAAAGCTAGAAGAAAGGAGTATGTTACTGCACTGAGCTCTGCTTGTCCAGAGTAGGACCTAAATAACAACTATATAACAAGTAAGTATGTACAAGCCAGAAAGAAACCAGTTATTGTCTGGTTCCATTTCAATTTGTTGATCTAAACTCAAATAATGTTCTTAACCAATGTGTGTTAATGTAAACTAGTGTGGTCTGTCATCATTGAAAGACAAACTTGCTCCCATCAGGAATACTTTTAATTAGCTTCCAGAGTGTTAATTATCCCTTAGTTTTATTCTATACATACAGCGTTCAGTATATGTGGATATTCAGCATCGGTTAAGGTATACTTTTATAAACTTACAACATTGTTAGTAGATATTTTTGTGGAGAATCAGTTAGGTGCATTGCATTGTATACGTCATAATACCTAATTCTGGTTGGCTGCAAAAAATCACAAGATGTTTTAGGAGAGAAACAAAACCAAAATGAGATCTATCAAAAGACCCAGAGGCCTGCTATATTTTTAAAAATGCTTTACTCTGCTTCTAATCTCAGTACCAAAACTCATTTTTCCTAGACCCAAGACACGGATCAATAACAGTAACACCATAAACCTGCACCAGATGGATAGGTTGTCTATGTGGTCAGCATCCTTCATTAGTGAGAATTCAGTGGCAAAAGGCAAAAACCCAAGTCTGTTTCTCCTTCTGCAGCAACAGAGATAACTAAGCTAAGTAGAATTTACTGAGGTTTGCAAGGAAAAGTTAAGATCTAGCTACAGGTAAAGATGCATGTAGGCTTTTCTTACACCCACTGATCCTGGATGTCATTTATTTTGGAGTTAATGCATGAACAGCAAAAAGAAACTGTTTCTATAATACAGCTGCCACAAACAAATGCAATCACAGGCTCTGAGAGGCTTAGATGTGCTGAGCAAAATTAGGATTAAAGGTTAACCTGGTGGCTGAATGGGCGATGGTAGCACTTTGACCAGGACACAGGGTAGAGGGAAGAAAACACAATGGTGTATCCTTCAAAGGAATTAAATAGGATCTGAATTAGAGATCAAACATAACTGATTTACAGTAATTTGCACAGGATCAAAAAAATTTCACCTCCAAATCCAGCACATGTTTGCATTTGTGCCTGTTCTTGGTCAGGAGGTAACTGCAGTCTTTGATGTCACCATCTTCCCTGTGCGTGGACATCATGTCCTCACACGGGAATTTGGGCCAGGTACAGTATACTTCATTAGCAGGGAATCTATTCCAATTTAGTACAACACCCCTTTTACTGCACATCCTTTCTTTCTGCATGTACAGGACAGTACTGAAGGGTTCAATCAAGCCACAAAGTACCAGCCAGCATGCCTCTTTGAAACAGAGATGAACTAAAGGACTCTAAACATTACAAAACTGCCACAAATTTAGGATTTAAATCCCCTGCTTCTTCCCATGGGAAAACATTTTCATCTTACTTTCCTGCTTACCCCAATGGGCATGCAGACATATTGTCTTCTTTAGAAATTTCACATATGTAGATCATAGCACAGCAGATATAAATTGCTTTTCTTTCACAGACCCCTTAGAAGCATTACTTGAATTCTCAGAAATCTGTGGATCACAAGTTGAAAGCCACTGACATAAGAACATTGCACCTCAAGGGGAAAGATGAGAAAGGCAGTGGATTAAAGATAGAGAAAAGAAAGTTAAGGTGGGCCAGACATGTAACAGACTGGTAATCATCAAGTTTTGCTTTTAAATTAAGGTTTGCTTTGTTTTATGTATGTATTCTTAACCAAAGAGGAATTAGCTTGGAGCACCCCAGTGGTGTCTGTCAGTCCTGAGGTAAGACAGGTAACAGTCCAGTCACTCCCTCTTCAGGCATGAAAGCCCATTAGAGTGAGGTAAGTGTGCCCAGTATTTGCACACTTGTAACATATTTCGCCCTGTTACACTTCAAGCTCAGCAAGGCTAGATGATAAAATGCTTAGGGGCTGGTTTGGCCATCTTACACTTAGAACTGTAAGTTGATGTGCACCTCCAGGCACCCTGAAGGTTCTCTATATGCAATGTCATGAGGGGAGCTCCACTCTTGCAGCCCTTTGTCATGAGGCATTCTCAGGAGCTAACAGACATAGCCAGGAAAGCATTTTCCTTGCAGTACCATCCCATCCCTGGCATCCACCATACACATATTGAATCCCTCATCCTCTTTACTCCTATTTACTGGGAAGGCCACATTAGGGAAAACAGGTTTGGCTTAAAGGAACTTTCTGAGGGAACAAAAGCACGCAGCTCTCCACAAACAGATTACCAAGACAGTAAACATCCAGCAGTGTAGAAGGAAATCTCCACAGTCTTTAGACAGCTGTACAGCTGTCATTAATGAAAAGGAGAGGAAATCTTTTCAAAGTGAAAATATGCCTAGATCTGCCCCTGTACATTAGAGAGGCAGGAGATCTAAGCATCAGTTTTTAATGAGGTAGAGCCTGAAAGGAATTCCATATATGTTAGGTGATGTAAGAAGCATTTTGTCACAGAACAGAAAGTGTTGCAACCATGCCTCACTGCATGAATTGAATTACTAGAAAAACAGCCAGAATCCAAATGTGGAAGATACCTCATCATTTAAGACTGCTAAAACAAAACATGCACTGTTGCACATAATCTTGCATTGGTGATCAAGAAGCAGACTATCTGATGCTTGGGTTCTCATTCATATGCCTTGGCATTTGCAGAAATGGCATATTCACAAAGACTGAATCTGAAAGGACACCCTCACATTGCATTAAGCAAGAGATTAGTGTGATTCACTTATCCATGCTGCAAGTATGATGTTTTTAAAGTGAGTGAAGAATCTACAATTTGATCTATCTGACACTGCTTTGCTGCAAACATGCCAGATAACCTGCACCGCAGCCTCTTGCATCCTTTAGGAACTGCCACCTTTGGTTTACTGGACTCAAAGTGAGATCCGTCTTAAAAAAACTTTGGAGGTTGTGGGGACAGGAGAAACAATTCCTATTTTTCAAACACGGACATTTTGCATCTCCATCCTGCTCCATCGTGCATTCCTGGTCAGGGCTCATTAAAAAAAGCTGCCTTGTGTGGCTAAAAGTATAGGTGACTGTACTGGTGACAGCAGATATAAATCTCCAGTATGGGATCCTCTGGAGGAACCATACTAGGAATCTAAAGTATTGAAGCCATGCCCCCTGACTCGAACAGAGGCTGCTGAGTGTGCTGTAGCATCCCTGCAAATCGCTGACATAGATCTACCTCCCTATCACTTACGCAAAGGACTAGCTCTCCTAAATCACAATATTACACCAGAGCAATCAAAGACCTAATTAGCATGAGGCAATGGGAGGTGGAAATGGAGCTGAGCACAGTGCAGGGATACGTTTCTCTCTCACACAGACCCTGTACATTGACCTGCAGTAGCCACCCAGAGTTCAGCTTCAGCATCTGACCCAGACCTCCAGCCTTAACCCAGGTCTCAGAGGGAAGGCTGAACACGAAGCTTTGTTGCTACATCTCTGATAGATGTGCTGCAGCGTGTCGCTGAAAGCCTGACAGTCGTGTTCCCAAGAGGCACCCAGGCTTCCAGCATCAGCGAGGTGAAAGGTAGCTGCCATTTGCCCCAGCACCAGCTGGAGAAGCCACAGCAATGTGTG
This sequence comes from Scolopax mira, assembly GCA_004320125.1. Lineage (NCBI taxonomy): Eukaryota > Metazoa > Chordata > Aves > Charadriiformes > Scolopacidae > Scolopax > Scolopax mira. The sequence goes on along the minus strand of BJBW01004572.1, from coordinate 16,171 downwards.
AAGAGTGTCAGCAGTGAAAGCCTCAGTGCCGAAGAGGGAAAGAAACGACGTCACTGTAATGGAACCCTTCCCTGCCTGCCTGTCTGTCTGTCTGTCTGTCAGCAAGGACTTCTGAGTCAATAAATACCAGTCAGAATGCACAATTCCTGCTGACCTGCAGTCCCCTCTTCATCTCTGGAGAAAATAAACACGGGCTGTGGGTGCTGAGCCGCTCTGCCTTCCTCAGAGCCTCCATTGTATTTCTGTTTGCAGTGTTCCAGCCAGCAACACTGGACAACGTTCACTCGGTACTCCCAGGAACTTGGAGGAACTCCCTGGTTATTATGAGATTACCCCTTCACTGCAAAATAAACGGTTCTTTACAGATACCCTCTCAGGGGTGTTCCGTCACAGATGTCCACGAGTCAGGAGGGGTCAGGACAGGAGGGATTTGACATTGTGTTTAAATACTTGCAGTGCAAGCAGCAGTCCCCAGCACAATGCCATTCACTGTCCAAAGCATCCACGGGAACAGGAGCTGCCTCTGGAAAGCCTAAAGGAGGGCCTCTGTCTCACACCTCAGCCCACAGCAGCACCTCGTATGTCTGCAGGCAGCTCAAATTCGGATGTGGAAGGGAGCTTCTGATCACTTGTGTGTGGACAGAAACACCAGTTGCCATCCATCTCGCCGTTTTCCCTGTTCCAAGGGGAAAGTGTTCTGGTTTGGAATTCTCTCACTATCTTGTTCCACATCTTAATAGAGCCAATTGTCCCCAGTATGAGTCAATGTTCACGGTATAGTTGTCAAACTACTGATTTAGTATCAAAAGGCCCAGCATCCCTCATGCTTGTTCTTTGCTTGGGGTGAGAAGGAAGGGATGGAAATGTCTTTGTTTCTCAAGCTGCCAGCAGCAGCAGTAGACTGCTATTTCATATTTGGTCTGGCCATTAAAGGGGGTACATCACACTTCATCTCTGGGCTTTGCAGGTACTTGATGACAACGGAGTGATTCAAAGGCTTTCTGGGTTGTGTTCCATTTTCTCCAAATTGGACCCGGACTGTTCTCCAGGACCATGATACTGCTTGCTACTAGCCTCATCCCATTCCCAGCTTCCAGTTCCAGACTTTCTGTACCCTATTCTTTGAGGCTGCAACCACACCAAGGCAGGGACTGTTTTACACAATGCCTGGAAAACACCTGATACACTGAGATGCTCTCTCAGCAACTTATTCAAGCTGCTTTTTCTCCCTCTTTCCCCCACCCCCTCTAAACACTCAGTTAAAAGAGAAAAAGATTTAAAGATATTTCAATCTGGCAGGGAAGGTGCAGGATTACCTCTTTGCTGCTTTGAATTAAAAAAAAAAAAAAAAAAAAGATTATTACTGCCAATGTTTGACAACAGAGAACAGAGGTGATTTACTTCAGAAAAAGAGAGAGTATACAAATACTCAAGCAGGTTTTGTGTCACTTGTCTCCTGAACTATTTAGGGTCATTCTGAAGGCCAAGGGTGCTTCACAATTTGCAGAATTTATATTCTATGTTTTCAGCTAGAGCACTGCTGTTTAGAAGGCAGTCCTGCAAGCCTGAGAAACCATCCAAACATCACACCACACAGTCCTGAGGCTGAGCTGGTATGACGGTGAAAACATCGGACAGAAGAGTCTGCAAAAGAATGTGTGGAATCAGGCATTCAACAGAACCTTCCCAGAGGAAAAGGCAAAACAGCAATCATGACTGGGGTGAGCTGGTCTGGGGGCACAGTCTGCTCTGCTGTGCAGTCACAGCCCCTACTTCCCACAGCTCTGGAGCCCATACAGATCTCACTCACTGTAAATCATGCTCTAGAAATAGTAGCTTATATTTTAAAAAGCTTCTGACAATTGCAATTATGGAAATAACTGTGAGAACCTGAACCACGGGTAAACCAATGCAGCAATGCAGAGCTGCCTCGGAGCTGGAAACAATAGTTCTCGCATCACCTTCCCAAAGCATTTCAGTCACAGCCTCATTAAGTCATTTATTTTGCAGCAATGGAATTCATCACTTTCCCATAATATGTAAATATAGTATTTTACCAGTATCTGTAGTCAGGTACCCAACATGAGTTTCTTGCCAGCTTGCAGCCAAATGAACCCAAGGCCAGGGAACAGGTTCTTCGTGGTAAAGGAGGCAGTCCTGGCACATGGCAGCAGCAAGGCTGACAACTGTGGTCTGATAAACTTCTGAAGCCATCTAAGTTAACTCCTTCCCAGGCACACACCAGTAAAAAAGTCCTGGACTATGCTTCTTGAAACAATACTTCACTAAACAAGGTCCTGACAATGGAGATGGATTACTTGGAGACATTGCGAGGCCAAGAAAAGATAAAAGCTTTCTTAAAAGAATGGCTGAAAATATTCATTGCCATATTGTGGTGATGACTATTTTCAGCAGATATGGGCCACAGCTGCACATGTTTGTGTGAAGAAAGGAAGACAAGAATGAAAGGGTGGGTTTTTTTCATATCATTACTGTTTGTCCCATCTCATTACAGAATACACAGAAGCTGCTTTTGCAAAGATGCGTGCTTTTCAATCCTTGTGACTTGCAGCCAGAGGTAAGGTAAATAGTTGTTAATTAATTAAATTAAGCCACTAATGAGATACAGAATCAAACTCGCTTTACAGCAGTGTAAGTCCTGGCCTATATGCTATACCAGGTCTATGTACTGTATAAATAATACTATGTTAAGAAATTATTGACATTGTGACTTCAAGCATTCAGATGTTAAGAACCACCAGCCATAAGCCTGACCTTATTTCAGCCCTGTCTATAAGCTACCATGCCATCTTCAATTACATAACCACGTCATTTTCTGACACATCTCTGATGAAGGTCCTGTATATTTGAAGTCTTTTATACTCTTTGTTCAATAGGTAGTTCGTGTCTTATTTACTGTGTATCACCCAAACCCTGCTCTAAAGCCTGAATCATTAATTTTCCAGGTGTTTGGCTTTTTTTTCCCTATTTAATTTTTGAATTTCCAATGTGTAGAAATTCCTGCTCTATTTCTAGAGACAAACATCTGAGTTCCATGCCTCTCCCCAGTCATGTTTCCAGTCCTACCTGTAAGCCTCCCACCCCTTCTCAGAACATCAGGACATGGAGCTCAGCAGCTCTTTGTCCCAATGTCTTCATTCCCAGTACCTTGGTCCCAGCTCCCTACCTTCTGCAGTCTTGTCAGAAAGGTTTCTTCTCCTCTTCCATGCTCTGTCACACAAACACTGAAACCACAGCAGAGGCAGAAACACTTCATCTCCTACACCAAGCACCCCACTGCTCCAGTGGGAAAGAAGGTTGCCATTCACCCCTGGGTTTGAGGATGGGCAGAAATCCTTCAGAGAACACGTATTTCTAATGTCTTTGTGCAAAGCAGGTCTTTCTGAGGCTTATAACTTGAGTAAATGTGGGAAAATTTTCACGGAAATAGGCAAGTATACATTCCTGACATCAGAGGGATCCTCCGCCCCAACTGCTGATCAAAAGACAAGTCTTTCATCCAAATTAGGTAGGGATTATTAATTCTTACTGGTATCCCTTTCAGGTTTATTTTAAGCATATACATGAGAATAAAGTCTGCCTAGGTTTTTTTTCTGAAACCTCAATTACTTTCCTCCCCTTTTCAAAGAAAGGGGAAAAAAAGGATGCGAGGTACAGATTAATCCCTGACATGGGAAATTTCACCCTAGTTATTTCAGATGTAGCAAAGTTCATACACAACTGAAAATAAGGCATTATAATATATGGTATTAATTTTCAACATCATAAACATTTCCTTTTATGTTGGCTATAACAATCAGTTTCCAGGACTATTTCTGTTAAATCAAAAACAAAACTCTGTTTTTCTCTTATATCGATTTAAAAGTGTTCTAAGATCTTGCAAATACTTAGTCAAAAACTTGTTCATAATCCTTCCTATGTTGTTTGGAAAATGTTTGATTCAGTCTGAGCAACATCTTCAACCAAATTCTCATAGCCAGCCCACAGCCTTCATAATGCAGAGTTGTACCTCCCTGTCCCAATATACGTGACATGGATAAAAGCAGAGCAGTACAACAGGATACCCAATACAAATTATCCAGAGGGTCATTAAAGACTGCAAGCTACCAGCTTGGGAACTCACCTTCCTCTCCTTCTCTTGCGAGCAGTCCATCCACCTTACCAAGCCCCATGGCTGCTCTCCTTCAACCCCTTGTCCCCACCACCATGGCACACCTTGGACTCTTCCTGGGGTGGGCTGTTGACCAGGGCCCATGCTATGCAGGTCATATGGAAAATAGACTGGAGAACAACAGGAAACCATCGTTTCTTGTGCTAAAGAATGGAGTGACAAGAAGTGAATGAACAAAATGCTTAGGTCCCTGACTCTTGGTGACACTACGGTCAGGGTGAGCTCTGGCTGGGTTTTTTACCACTGTTAGCATCAGGGTTGAGGACTGATTAGAAAATTGAATTGCCTTCTCCCCAGAAAGGCCAGAGGAAAAGGTGATTTTTCTGCCCTGGGTGAAGTGCTTTGAAAGGGGATCCCAAGGCATGTTGATAAGGGACCCAGCAGTTCTGCTGCTTTGGTTGTACCTGTTTTGTGGACAAACAAATGACTTCAGTTTCCAATGCTGTCAATCTGGAATCCCTCATCGCCAACAAATTAATAAAAACATCTTTTAAAAGTGAATAAAAACATGTAAAAAGCGCTAAGTAGCCAGCAGTCTGGCACTTGAAGTCCAAGATCGGATGGTAGAGAGGGAGCAGGGGGTCTCTTTCTCACCTAGGTAATGATTATACGGGCCCCATAAGGACATAGTTAAATCAAGTATTAAGAAGACTGCACTTAAGAGGGGGAAAATATGTCAATCACACTTTGCCTTTGACAAAAGGAAATTCCTTGAAACTGAGAATGGGGAGAGAGCGGGAGGGAGAGTGTCTCGTCATGTGGGTGGCCAGGAAACTGGAGGCCAGAAAAGTACGAGAGAGAGAAAGAGTAAGAGACGGGGAGGGGGTGGAAAACCCACCAGACTGAATTCTAATCCAAATGCTGTGAGGCGTTCACACCAGGCCTTGTGAGAATATTAACAAGGTTACAGGAGAGGGGCCTTTAGCCTCGGGAATTATTAGTGAATATGGAATTATATTTGCGCAAACACAACCAGATGCAAGCAGCTAAATGCTCTGCAGATGTGAAAGGAGACGGAGTGTGTTCCAAATGGGCAGCAGCTTCATGTGTTTTAACCCTCCATCGTGGTGCCTGGTTGCCTGAGAGGGCTGCTTTTCTGAAATGCCAATGGGACAGGGTCTTCTTTTTTATCAGAAATTCCAACATTTAGGGTTTATTCTTCTCCAGAGCCATTAATACCTCCTAGCTGACTATCGTTCTGAAGAACACGTCCTGACTACATTCTTTTGTCTCTCTGTGCCTTAGATGAATTTCCCACAAGTTTTCATTTTTCTTCCATTTTGATATTTCTTTTTCTAAAATCTTTCTCTGTCCTCCTTCCCTGCTTTTCCTTATTTTTTGCTTTCTCTGGTTGCACCCATCATGGCCCAAGTAGTTAGCTTGTATGCACGACATTGAAGGCTGTTTCTATTAGAATGAGAAATTGATTACAAGAGCCAGGTATTTCTTTGAAGTAATCCTGTTTTACTACAAATAAAATCCCACTTCTTGAAATACAGTGAGATTGAACAAGAATCCGTCGCTTTGCTCATGATCCCGGATCTGCTTGCATTCAAGGCTCTCAGCTCAAAAAAGCTCCTTCCCTTGGCTTTCTTTCAAGGCCATTGTATATTCACTTCATTCCTTGTACCATGATTTTTGGGTTTGCTCCCTGCCTGCTTCCTCCCGCTTTCCACTGTTTCATTCACTCTAATCGATCCTCTGACTCTCCATTCAATGTTTACTTTGGGCAGTAGCCTCCATTGTTCAAGATATTACTAAACACAGGGTGTTCCCTCCTTTAGCCAGTGTGGAAGACAACGAGCACACCTAGCACCCTGAGTGGGATGACTCGAAACCAAAAAGTTGTCTCTCAGCTCCCAAACTCACATTATTAGGTACATAATACCAGTAACACTGTAACTCAGTTGAGAATGCAGCTTCACCCTTCTACAAGAATCGCTACTTCCAAAGTAATTACAGTCCTTACTCTGAAAAGAGCATACACTGAATCTTTAAAGATCAACTTTATCAATTTAAGTACAAGCCACTGAAATGGCCGTAGGCATAATCACAAGGTTTATTAGTGTTGTTCTGTGGCAGGAATAAGACTTCTGCTCAAGAGGAAATTTTCTGCTATGAAGAATAATAGCAGCAAATGACCGTTCAGCCTACAGAATTGTAAATGTAAAAGTAGGGAGATCTGGAGGATTATGTACATGGGATTTTAACAGATTACCATTTGAATTAGGGGAGTATGCTAATTGTGATTTTAATTACCTGAATGGCTTGAATGCCTATTAAGTTAGATCTTGCCCATTTATTTCCTTGAATCACAATACTGACTTTCGAAAATAATCACAACATTCCTACAGTATGGTTTGTGCAAAAATTATTGATGATGTATGCCCTCAAATTTCATCATCTTTTAAATTACTTTCTATCACTGAATGCATTTGAAGACTCTAGAATCAGGGTAGAATTTTCAAACTCAGGCATGCTTTATTGATTATTCTTTACTCTCCATGAAAAACAGTGTACTCTCCTTAACAGTACAAGACGTATAGTTTAATCACAAAACCAATTTTCCAGTAATTATAAGATGTATTTGAATATGTTAATTTGCTGAGAGATTAAAAACCAGGGCTTTTAAAAAATGGACCACCCATTATTAAACCTCTCTTTGTCTCTTATCTTGGTAAAAAGAATACTCCAGTGACCCAAGAGTATATGAGGCAAGAGGCTGCCCAGTGAAAAGGGAGGATGAAAAAATATCACATCTTCATAGATTAAATGGTTATTATTCTGTGACAAAAATTGTTTCCTTTTAAAACAGTCAAATAAGAATTTTGTTCTCTCAGCATTTAAGGAAGAGTCAAAACATCAATGGGAGAGACTTCAGTTTCCCCTACAAAACTGGCGAAAAGCTCTGCTAGCTCCCGTATAAGTGGAACTCGTTGTAACCTTGCACGAAGACTTTATTTCACTTGCTTGTTGTAATTGAGCTGGTTTTGTTTGTGTATTTTTCCTCTTGCATGTAATCTTGTTTTCCCCGCAGGCCAGGCCCAGAGGCTGCTCAGTTGGATCACTGCATCTCCTCAACATGGCTGCCGCTCCCTAGCCCGCTGGATGGGCCGAGAGCAGCAGCAGGCCTCAGCTGGTGGCCACGTTGAGGCGGCTTTTCCCCATTGTTCCCAACGGGGTCTGTGTTTTATGATGCCTCACAGTATAGGCAGCCACCATCTCCCCTGAGGGCAACGGCAGTTTCTGTTTCATGGAGAACAATGGATGATGGTGGCCAGTCCAAAAGGGAACAATTCTACATGGGGGGGAAAACAACAACAACAACAAAACAACTTTTAGCTACAAAAAATAACAGCAAGTATGGCCATTCATACGAAGCATCTGGGAGGCAAGCACCTATTGTGCCAGATCCTCCTTACAGAGAAGCTGAGAGGGAGGTGGGAGGCAGTGTCCTAATTTTTCTGCACTGAAGGGGAAGCCAGGAGCACCCTCCCTGAAGGCGTGATGGAGAGGAACGCAGACGTGCAGATGGCTGCCTCCAGGCTTGTAAGTAATGTGAGCAAAATCGTGTTTTGCTGCCCAAAGGAGAAGGTACAAGGTCACTTCTGCCCTGAGATGGAGGAAACGTGAGGAGCTGAGGCTCAGGGAAAGGCTGTAAAGAGCTGATCAGTCTCTTCCACCATCACCAGGAGGCCAGAAGAGCTGGGGACATGGACCCATGCTACCTGATGGTGCTGCCCTCTTGTCCAGACAGAGCCAGTGCCCATGGCATGCCCTTGCTCCCTCAGCGGCAGCAGTCAGGCTGACCCTCTGAGACAGCGGCAGAAGAAAAGCAGGTGGCAGAGCAGGGGGGTTTTGCTGTCACCCCCAACCAACCTGCTGCCCTCAGCAACTGGCCATTCCACCTGAATTATGTGCCGGTTTGCCATACGAGGGGAGCGGGATCATGTGAGCCTGGGGAATATCACACATCCACAGGATAAAGCCAGGCTAAGGGAATGCAAACAAAGGGGTCATGTATGAAGAATAATTAATGGTGGGAGGTGACGACTCAGCAGGAATTTGGCGTGCAGAAAGCAAAGGGTGCAAGAGTCTCTTTCAGCAACTTTTCATCACTCTGGTGAAACAAAGCAACTGCAAACCCAGCCAAAGTATCCCACAAACCATAGGTGTTCTGTGTTCTCCAGATGGGAACACAATATCCAGAGCAGAGCCATGAATAGGCTCTGAATATGCATTTAAATGGTTAAAAAAAAAAAACCAAACAAACATTTAAAATCTTTACCTGGTAGTGTTGTTTAATATTACATTAAGACATGTGACTGATTTATAACAACTGCATTTTATGTACTTCCATCTTTCTAGAGATACACTTGGCTGTGCCATATCTACATTTTTGCAAAGTGTTTATTTTGGTACTTCATAACAGTCTTATTTTTAAAATTAACATAAAATAATCAGTGAAATGTATATTGAACTGTACATTAACAAATGGGTGTTACATCATTACCAACTCCAGGTGTTAAGCCACTGATCTCACTTTAGCAACTAGTATTTTCATTCATCACATAGAAGAAAATACAAAAGCACTGCTAGTAAAGTTTGCAGAAGATGCAAAGATTGGTGGAATGATAAACAGTATTGAGAAAGAGCCACTTACACACAGCTGGGTTGTTTGGTAAGAAGTGGAATTCATTCAAGCAATGTGTCTGAACACACATAAATGGGGAAGGTCACACACCTGGAAACAAAAAACTCGTGTCACTCCTACCAGTTAGGGGACTGTGGAAACCACTGACACTGAAATTGATGTACAGAGATCATACAGAAAGAATGTGAGCTCCCAGTGCAGTGCAGCAGCTAAACACTATTCTCCAATATATAAATGTTATTTATTGTTCTATATTGTTCTATCAATCTGTGACTTTCCCAGCAACACTTCCTTTTTTTTCTTTTTTTTTTTTATTAAACAGATAGTTGAGTAGAAGCAGACAAATTATATTGAGAATAGCAATAGTATTATGGTATTTTGGTGCTTACCCCAAACAGAAGATCTTGAAAAACTGAAAAGATCAGGTAGCCACAACTGTAAGTTAAAATGTGTTTAGCCTATTTTATGAGTTTTGAAAAAAAATCAGTCCATGCCATTTCTTTAAGAAAACACATTAAAAATTCTTTGAATATAAAGGGAGAAGATTTCTGAATGTAAAATGTTTTTTAGCTTAAAAGGCAATGAGGTTAAACAATCTAAAATTGGAAAGTGAAATTAGACTAATTTAGATTGGAAATAGGACATATATTTTAGGAACTGAAACCATTTATAAAAATAAATTTTAGGCTTTTCATCAATGACTTCTCAAAAGTGTCTGGTGCCTAATGACTTGATTTAAATATGAACTAGGCAAGCTAAACTCTCTATACCCTATTCTCACATATTTAAGATCCTTATTCCAAGAAGTGGATTGAGAGATTCACTTCATTATTCTTTGTAGAGTCTCTTCTGAGAACCTTGGAAAGACATGTAAGTCACAGGCCAATGCTCACACTGTAATACATCCTCTAGAGAAAGTGAGAGAGATGTCATGCTAATTGCCATTGTAAAAAGGCAGCTGTGAGGTTCTCTTATTAAACTGAACATCCGGAGTTACAAAGCAGAGATTCAGAATGTGTGAATTCCTACCTATTCCTAAATTCTCCAAATCTGTTTGTTTATGAGATTTTTTCTAACAGACAATTAACTTTGTCAAGCTTGTTTAAAACTTTTAAGTATTCTTCATTTTTCTATTAATTCCAGTAACAGTATTTGCAGTCTTAAGAGTTATGGAAATATCACCATCAGTTGAGTATACCTGAAGGAGGATTGCCAGATGAGGGAAATGATTAGGAGAGAGAAGACCATCCTAATAACGTTGCCCGAAGTAGAACTCTAGACTTAAAGAGTTACTAAAGATGTTACTTAAAGATGTGCTTCCACTTCAGAAAGGAAGAGTCACTGCTGCACACCAGCAAGAGCCTCCTCGGGCCCAAGACAATTGTGACTGAAGAACCAGTTGAGACGATGATTTTCTCAAACTGTTTCCCCAATTTGTCTCAGTTTTCCATAAGACTTCACAGATCTTTGGGTACAATGGAGTACAGGAGTACATGAATCTAGTCAAATATATTTCGGGTGATATTTGCATTGATGCATATTAGTATATTGAAGTTTTGAAAGGAGAGCATTTATGTATGAGATAGGAAGGTGTCAGGGCAACATCTAAACAAATAAATTTCCTTCTTTCTAGGGCTAAATTCCTGTAAGAATACCAGAAAGCATTAGAAAGTACTGCGTATCTGGCCCCCAGTGCTTCTTACATCTTTTCTCTCCTTTTCCAGTCTTGTGTTCTTTAAAAGCAGACAGATATGGATGATACGTCAGCACTAATTTTTTTCCCTTGTGAAGTCCGTTGACATAGCCATTTTTTTCTGTCTGTGGATTTCATTTACTTTATAGAGGGCAAGTATGTCCATTCACCATTTCTACTGACAGTCTCTAAGAACACTTACCTAGACAGCAATATTTGCATAAAAAACTGAATTCCAGATACAAAAGATAGGTGTTATTAAAAGCATTGCTTATGTTATACCCAAAGATATGTTAAGCTTTTTAGAGATATAGAATAAGATACCTCTCTGCCAGGAACAATGATCCAAGGGCTCCTCAGACACCCAGGCTGGATTAGCCACCAGAAATAATAGCAGAATTGGGTTTTCTATTTACTGTAGTAAAGCATCCTTATTGCTGGAAACCAAAGGTGTGTGTCTGGGGAGGGTAAGCTTTTCCCCTTGATGTTCCAGGACATGGAAATACAATCCTTTCTCAGACACAGATGTTTGCAATAGAAAACTTTCACTCTGCTCTCTGCTGTTTTTAATCTGCTCATGACAGGAAACACAGATTCAAAATGAATGTAAAGAACACAGTCACCATAACTGATGATAATACAAAAGAACATGTAGGAAAGAATTCTTTTCCCCAATATATTACAGGGAGAAAAGGTTTACAGATTTCAGAAGATTCTAGGTGGTTTTATTTCTCAGTGGCTACCAGTACAGTGTTTTTCCATGAACATCACAGAATACAGCTCTCCACAATGCTCTGGAACTATCAACAGTTTCAGCATACAAAAGATACTACAACACTTCTTTTATGCTCTCTGCCAGATCTTCAGCCCTCTCAAATGGCTCCCCTGCCAAAGCTTCACTGAACAGACAGATGTATAAAAAGAGCCAAAGATTCTTCCATAGCATGTGTAAAATGTAAAACGAAACAGGTACGAGTAATTGATTCACCCTCTTCAGCCAGTCTTGCTGCTAACCTCTCGGCTCTCAAAAATTTCAAAGATGTGCTTTTAAACTATGCCAACCTACACATCTCAAGTGAAGTTCTTTATGTATGACAACGTGAAGGGTATGACTGGTCTTTCCTGTGCTTTTGGGATGCTTGTTCCAACTTCTCCTTTTACTCTGTTCAGATCCCACCCTACCTGGTCTCCCTTCTTTGCTTTCTCTGGTTTGCCAAACCCCCTTTCCTTGCTCTTTCATTCAGGTAGTACCTTGCTAATGACATCCTTCACTTCAGGAGCCACAACATTTACATGGCGATTTCTGCAAATTCATTTATCAAGCTGTATGTTGTTCTTACATACTCTTTGATCTGTATCCACTTTGTCTGTTTAGACTACGAGACTCCAAATATGGAGCAGACACTGTCACCTGGTGCGTGCTTGAACAATGCACAGCACAAAGGGATCCCATTTTAGACAGTATCTGAGCAATCCTGTAGCAAACAATAAAAACAATTGCAATTACAATTAAAAACAATCACCTCTCCACCAAGCTACATTAAAAAACATGATCAAACACTCGGAACTTGAGAAATGACAGCACCAACTCTGTGATGTAATTTTAATTCATTTCCCTCTCTTATTAAGACAGTGTTTCTACTTGTATGATAGCACACAATTTTTTCTGCAAGGGTCCTGCATCATTGATTACTGTTAATTTTTTGAAATATTTTTTATTCAAAATGATGCCCTAAAACTTTTTTACCATAGTACTTTCTGTCATAATCCCTCAACTGAGTAGAAAATTAATAATTTCCTTCTACATTATTCTTTGGTACTTTTATCAGAGAACGTGTGTGATTCAAGAGTATTAGTGAAATTATTTTGACAATGCTGACTTGAATAGTTGTTACTTTTACTCTATTTTAAATATGGGAACAAGTAGATGAAGCATAAAACGTAAAATTTACATGTTAAATTTCATGTTTTTAGATTATGGTATATTAGAAGCACAGCAGCAAAAATTCAGCTTTTAGCTAGGCGTGCACAGAATGAGCTAATTTTTCAGGTGAGGAACACAAAATATTTTTTGACAGTGGCAAGGAATAAAGCCAGTTTTTCAAAATTGATTCAGCTTCTTGAACCATTCTTCTTTTTTTACAATCTGCTGCCAAGAAGCAAGCAATTTCTAATTTCTACATTAAAAAAGGCAAGGAGGCTGGCCTAAAATCTCTCTACGGATCCCTAACTAATTCCCAGGACCCCATTCACATTGTAGACCAACCAAGGCTGGGTCCTGTGTAAAGCACTGCCTCTCCAAGGCTTCATGAAAATAAAAGTTTTGTGGGCTGTAGCCCAGCTACAGAGGTCTTCCTACCCAGAAAAAAAAGAACTGCAGACTCTCTGTTCTGCTCCTAGCACTATCCTTCATTCTCACTAATGACTAATTTGAGCATATGCCCAAGTTTTCTCTTAAATAATTTTACGGCTATTGTCTGTAGTTTTTTCATGGATTTTTCAGAATCTTTTTTTTAAGCATGGAAACGCAAAGAGGACTTAGTATTCACTGGCTAGTATTCCAGTACTAAAAACATCACTTAATTGATTATTTTAGCAACCAGACTGCACTATCAATGAAAGTTGCTTGCCCAACACAAACTCTAGATATTTTGCAGAATCACAGTGTCCCAGGAGACACAGAGCAGAAAAATGAGGTCTAAAACTCTTGTTTCTAAGTCAACAGTTAGTTTGAGTTAGTGGTGTTTTGACTGAGTTCTGGTTCATGTTCACCCGTTACTGGTATTTTTCTAATTTGGTGTCAGGAAAAATGTCTAGGAATCATACATGAGAAAGGTCAGAAGAGTATCAGCAGCAGCAGGAGATTTTAGAGAACAATAAATACGAGCAGTGAATCTTTCTCCTGCCCTAACTTGGCCACCTCTCAGGCTGCAAGCCACATTCTCTGAGATTCTCAAGTCAACCTCTTCCTCTTCTCACCTGCCTTGTACATTCATACCACTCTCCCTCCCTGCCTGCACAAAGAACATCCTGTGCTTATTCTTCTGCCCCTGATAGGTTTCTGTCATAGTAATGGGGCTCTTCTTGCATTAAAGAGTTATTGTAAATATTTGCTTGAGTTTTTTCTTTAAGTTCCGTTTGTGTTTGGGTTCAGCAAGGAACTTTGAAGCATTAACTCAGTTCTGGTTAAAAATAAAAACAAACAACCTGAATTAAAGTTTTTACTTCCGTTTCAATTTGATTTCAAAGCATGCCTTAATACACTCCTAATATCAGAATGGTCTGAGTGACCACCATGTTTTTAGTGTTATTTACAAGACTGTCAATATTTGTGTCAAGGGCACATTTCAACATAAATTAGCCAGTACGTATTTCCAGACTACAGGTAACTGCATGGAGCAGGGCAAAGCACTCTGCTCTACTAAAAGTCCCCAAATTCAAATCCAGCAAGTGCTTTTGGAGAGCTGCCAGCTCATCAGCCCTTAGTCACTTAATGTGTGCTTCTCTGGCTTGTTGAATTAGAATGCTCTGAGGTACTAAGTCAAAAGCATTACAAAAGTCTAAAAAGTACCACCTCTTACAGTTCTACTTATTAACTCAAATTCTAATAACCTTGAAAACTAACGCTAATACTTTTGAAGTAGTATTAACTATACCTTCATTCTTTAGTCTTTTATCACTGAATCCCACATAGCTTTTTTCTTCATCATTTTGCCTCAAACCAATGTCTGACTTACTGATTTATAATAGCATTATAATATTTATATTTAGTAGATGCTGAAAGCTTTCTCCTTGGCAATTACGTACTGGAAAACAGCTTGTTTTACAAATATTCACAACAGAAAAACATTTCCTTATCATATTATCCCAATTTTCTTTAAAGCTTTTTGAAGCCAAGTTTATTTATCCATTTGCTTCTTCAGCATCCACCGCTTCACACATTGGTGTAAGACAGCTCTACCTGCTCCAAGTAGTCTCCAGTGGAGAACAGCTCTAGTTGTGAGACACAGGCAAAGACAACTGTCATTCCCCCCACCACCATCAGAGGTGTTGCTTGATGCTCCACTCAAAACATCTTCAGTCTCACGTTAGTGGAGCTGCCACAGGCTAATTTTTAGCCTTAGGACTGGAAAATCTCAAAAAATATCACCAGACTTTTCAATTGTTCATCTTCTTCCCTGATGTCTCCTACAATGTTTCCTACAAGCAGCTTCATGTGATTTTTGCCTAGTTACATTCTCAAAAATGGATGACAGAGTTTTAAAAAATCTGAATTTTCACTGAATTCAATGAAATTCAGTGAAAAATGGATGACAGAGTTTTGCTGAAACATAACATGGAATAAAAATGTCAAAGATAAACATTGCAGATAGAAATTTTCAGCTCAAATTATAAACAATGTCTACATGATGCAAAGGATGAAAAAATTATGCACAATTTCTGGGTTCAAGTTAAATTTCTTACTGATTGTACAAACTAGATTTTTTATAATTAGAGTCTGGGGAATTAAATGAAGTTTAGGCTTCAATGTACTAAGCACTGTACATACAAAGTTTTAAAATTTAAAAATTGTTATTAATCACTGCATCAAAGTGAAAATAAATAAACAGTTATATAAAGTTATAGTCGTTTTAGCTAGGAGAATTATTTCAGGATTTTAGAGTTAGGAACATTCTACGGCAATATCCTCAGTGATGGGGTTTGGACTAATCTTGATAAGTATTGAGCTGGCTACTGGAAATAACAGTAGCAGACCCACAACTCCAGTTTCTTTCCTGATTTTGACTGATTTGTTTTCCCAAATCCTGCAGTAGCAGATTCCCGCAGTGACTGCCCCGGATGTTTCCAGCTCTGCAGATGAGACACAGTTCACATAACCTGAATGTTAGTAACAAGCAAGTTGTGGCTTCCCAGACTGGGAATTTAACTGGGTAGAAATTAACTGGGGAGAAACCTGGCACCTTTCCCAAAAGAGGCGTCAGAAAGGGTTGAGGTGCAACATCTTCAGGAGCACGTTAAACCTCATTTATAGCTTCAGGGTTACTTTTTCCTTTTTTGGCTCTGTTATCTAGTGATGCAGGAAGGACACAGACACGAAGATTGGATTTGGGGATGCGCAGTTCCAGGGGCGAAAGATTACAACTGCTTTCATCTTGGCACTCGGGGCACAGCAAGGCAGAAAGATATTTTCAGGGTTTTCTGTGATATTTACTTCAGTTTAATGTGTAAAGATGAGGTAGGCAGAGGTATCTTCTGGCAGGGGCTGTATATCTCTTGGCAAAAAAGCTGCTGTGGGCATGGTCAGGGAGCCTGAGGGGAGTAGGGGCCAGAGGTTATACAGGGGCAAGAGGGGACACGCTGCTGAGAAGGACAACTTCTAGGCCAACCTGCCTACAAGGCTGGACAGTCTTCATTTATGTTGTTCCTCTTGTCAGACTGGACTTCAGAGTAGTTCAGCTATTAGGACAGACAGCTTGGAACAGATTGTGTATTTGCTGTGTACTAATGACAAATATTCAGATTTCAAGCTGGAAATATGTTTGTCTCCAAGCTGGAGCAGTATACATATCTACTGGCACCCTTCTAGTTTCATGTTTAAGCCTTTGATAATGCAGCCACAGTTATTTGAAGA